>WBMW01000333.1:2277602-2544775 GCA_013396635.1 Penelope pileata | reverse complement strand
TGTGAAGAGGTGTAAATTTTTTTTTTTTTTTTTTTTTTTTTTTTTTAAAGTATGTGGTGTGAGCAAATAACCAAGGAGTGGGCGTTAGCGTGCATACGGGCATGATCCCTCAGGGACAAGTCTGGAAGACCCCTGGCTGGAGGGGAACAGACCCTGTGGTTCTGGGTGCTCACAGGGCCTACCGCAGCAGCTAGCTGGTGTGGAAGGAAAGGTTTCACTGCTGTGTGCGCACAGCTGGCTGCTCTAATGAGACCCTGTGCTCATCTGATCTACACCCCTGCAACACACAGGTTAGTTCCTTCACTCTCCTAAGGAAACAAGCTTGCCTTGCCAAGCTGTGCTGCTCCCCAGACACTGAGAACACAGCCACTGGCCATCACAGAAGTGCTCTTCACAGATTGCCTCAGTGGAGTTTTTGGGATGCAAGGGAAGAACAGACCCGAAGTTTACCCCTGCGATATCACCTACCCCAAGCAGAGAAGCCTGGCAACACGTGCTGCTGTCACTGCTGGGGAAAAAATTTTCCCTAGGATCTCAGAGCATGGACTTCATTGACTGTTTGATGGGTACGTCATCTTAAACTAGGAAGATGTTTTATGGGAGAAAAAAAATAAAACAATAAAAATGACCTTTGAAAATAGTATTAGAAGACTGCATGTGTACAAAACCACATAAAACTAGCTGGGGAACTTTGCCAGGGTCTCTCTCTGTGACTGGTTTAATAATACATAAGTCTGCTCCTCACACAGGAATTGAAGTCTTTATTTACTTATTTAACTTATCCATTAATTAATAAGGTTGCAACAGTATGAGTGATTTACAGTGACACACTGACACCTTATCCATCGTGAGTAACGTCACGTCAGGCACTTTGATATTTATACTAAGATGAATGGTGCATAACGTGATGCCCGTGCTAACAATGAACAGAAATATTTAGTGCTCCAAGCAAAGCCTACTGGTGTGATTAATTTGGCCTTAACTTCACCTCTCTCTGCAACCCTGCCTACTTACCTAAAGGCATATTTCCAGAGAACCCTCACCCCCTGCATGTACAAGCCCTCTGGGAAGCAGTAAGCTGCCCTCCTGTCCCTCAGAAACCCAGAGTGAGTGGGAGGGAAAGGCTTTCTGTATTCCCACATTTCAGCCCAAAAACAGCCCCTCAGTGCTCACCAATTCCTTGTTGAAATAATTTGCTCCATTTTTAGTAGGAACTCGATTTACTGGACGCAAGGGCAGGCTCTGTGGGGATTGCTCTCAGCAAAATAAGAGCATATCTCAGCACATCTCACTTCTGGAACCTCTTTAAGTGCAACCTTTGATATTTTGCACCCTCAAACTTACTAATAGGTAACAAGCTCCTTGAAATCTCTCATTTGAAAGAAAAATGACTGATCAACCTTCTGAAAATGACCATTTTCTCTGACAGGAACACAGCTCCTCCCTCCACTTCCCAGCCATTCTCAAGAAACCCAGAAGACAGAGGAGATTTGAGTAAATCCCAGTATCCAGAATTCTGTTCTGCCTCTACGAAGGGCAGACAAAGCTCGCACTCCGAGCTGCTCTGCCTGCACGCAGCACTTCCGAGCACTCGCGTTCGGTCTAAGGAGCTCAAAACCAAGACTGGGTGCTGCCCATTATCAAAAATACACCTTGAATACTGCAAGTGCTATTTTACTTTAAAAAACAAACTAAGCAAATTAACCAAGAAGGACATCTTCCTTGCTTAAGTATAACTGCTGTTAAGGAAACTGCCACCAGGCATCTCCCTGGGTAGGGCAGTAATGACACACCTACGCTGCCAGGGGCCTAACTGCTTTCTCATTTTGGATATCCCCTCTACGATCCAGTCACTCCTATTTGAGCAGCGTGCTTCTGTATTTATCCACCACTAACCCTTAATTCTTACAGAGCTGAACTCTCTCGTTAAATTTTGTCATCCCAGTTGTCACCAAAGAAAGACTCACTCCATGCGTGTGCATAAACGGAGCCAGCAGCGACCTGCTGGCATCGCACACAGAACTAGTTGGTGTTTGTCAGCGAGCACAACAGCTGGCAGCCTGCCAGTCAAGTGAAGGCTGTGCTGTGCCCCACTCTTCCACAGATTATTTACAAGGGAAGATGCAGGAGTGCAAACCATGAGATGCCTGGCCCACTTTAATGTAGCACAGAGGCATTGAGCTCCTCCTTCCTCTCCGTGCTGGCCCTTTCCATGTGAAATTTCTATTTCACCTCTAAACATCCTATATGTCACAGAGAGCAACGCAGGCAAGATGTAATTACTCAGACACATTTTTATCCTTCCCCCAAAATCACGTGAAAGCCCTACTTCCCCTCGAGTACACAAATTACCATATATCAAACATATTAACCAAGAGCCGCCAGCAACTGCTCAGGATTTCTCCAGGGTTAGGTACTGCGTTACCCAGCAACACCAGGCATCTTGTCTGCTGAAAACCCACACTGAGCAAATCAAAACAGCCTCACAACTGCTTAGATGTGCCCAATTCCTTCACGTGCAATCACAACTGCCAGAGATTGCCATGAAAATTCACACACAAGTCCCATTCAGTTTTTCAGGTACATTTTTCAACTGAGGAAAAGAATCCAAATTATGACCAATACAAAACTAATATATGGTTATGGCAACTTCTGGGTATTTTTAACATTCCTGCAGCAGGTGGAACTTGTGGCTTACACAACGCATATGGTTGACAAATTTTGGTCAAACTACTCTCTGGTACTGTTCTCCCTGCCACAGGCAAGCTATCATTTGCACAGTGCTGTAGGGGTGCTTGGTGCAACTGCCTGGTGCTCCTGACAGCAGTGTCTCATTTATTTTCAAACACAGAAAAAAAAAGAAAGTTTGGCGAGTGTACTGACAGCCTGGATTGCTAATAGACTTCAGCCTTGAAGAGCTTTCTATTTTTGTTTCTTTTTTGTGTTACTTCAAAAGTTTTCCCAGTGGCTCTGATCTGTAATAGAATATTAAGCTGCAAAACATCTCCCGTAGCTTTGTTGGTCACAGTTACTGAGAAGATTTGATTCCTACTGTTCTTAAAAGGCGAGCGACAGACTTTGCCGGGGCGTACATGACCTTTCTGAAGCAGCAGCCCGGTAGGAACCACGTCGATTGCTCCAACCTGTCAATGAGCAACAGCCGCAGAGCCAGCGGGAGAACAAGCCCTGATGCCTGCAGTTAAATAACAGCACCTCAGGAGAGCACATTTAGGAAACAGCTGAAGGCTGGAAGGCTGCTGCGGATGGATGGCCCCCTTCTCAGGAGGGGACTGCAGCCACCAGCAGCTCCTCCGGCTGCAACGCGGTGGCCTGGACCTGAAGGTGCCCAGCGCTCTGCAACAGGTGGCCCTTCTATGTACTTGAGCTTTTCTCTGTAATTTATTACACTTAAAGCAATACTGAACTTCTCTCAGAAATTCACCAAACCCAAAGTCTTGAGCTTCTTTAAAGCAGCCACAGAGGCTCTGAAGCCAACGGCCGGCCCATCCTTTCACACCCACCTCTGCTGAAGTCTCCCACACACCTCTGAGGGCCAAGGGTCCCCAAACATCCCTCAGCTACAGGGATCAAGGCTTTTGCCCCTTCTAACACTTCCCACGGTGGCTCTGTACAGTCACAAAGCTTCCTTGCATCACATACAGCACCATCCCAAAGTCTAAGAGCTCTCAGCTCCTACCCAAGTCACTGAATTCACTGTACACTTTGCCTCTCACTCCTACAAGCCCTTACCAGCTCCAAGAAGGATCCCAGGGTGGTAAATGTGTCAAGTAACACTTCATTGAGCAAAACCTGACCTTCAGCAAAATGTAAGAAGAAAGCAGAGGTTCCCAGCTGGTGACATCTATTGTTCCTGAGCTCACCCAGCAGGTAGGTGAGCAGAGGCACAAAACGGGTGTTGCATGCTTAAGCCTCCTGAGACACCATGCTGAGCAGCCATCCAAGCACGCAGGAGCCCCTCTCCTGGATGGCGGTTTCAGCCCGCCTTACCTTCCCAGCTGCACGCTGCCACGAGGGCCCACGCTCCACTCACCCCGGGGCCACAGCTCGAGGCCCTCCTGCTGTCTCCTCTTGCCTTTCCCGCTGCTCCTAGGTGCCTCTGAACCTGTCCAAATGACAGACAAAAATCAAACTGATATCATGTCTCTGTTCACACTCATCCTAGTGAATGAACACTTCAGCTGTCCTTAAGAAAAGGGACACTGAGTGCTTTGTACACTTTGCCTGTCTGAAGGGCTGCCAGGGGTTGGCAGTCACAGGGTGGCAGTCTCAGTAAACCCGGCGCGATGCTTCCTGAAGTGTCCCCATTCCTCAGCATAATGGCAGGAATACCAAAAAGCTAAGTGCTATCTTCCAACAGGCCAAAACCTACCACGAGCTGTTTCACAGTCAGCTGAAAAAGCAAGAGTTTCAAAAGTGGATCTTTCACTACAAGCAATATGAGCTTGAAGCAACCCAAATCAAATTTATTTATTAAATTTCCTTCAATTTCCCGTATCTGGCACCTTCCCTCCCTTTTTTAAAAGCTTTTTTAATCCAGGATGACAAAAGAAACACAGTGCTGTGAAGTGCACAGAGCAAAGTCTAGCTGTGTAATCTGGCAATAGTTCTACAGAAAGTGTATACTTTCTGAAGCCCTCAGTACACTTTCCTGAAGTTCCAGCTAGTAATATAAAAAAATAAAGCTTAAACTGTACAACTTGTATAAAACCCTGGAGCAGGCAATGCACTCCTTGGCACAAACACACTTTCCAAACCTGGAATTTTTATTACAGTATTTCATTTCCAGTCAATCAAGGCCTGTATTTATAGATCATTTTTCAAATACATTACTCAGCATCTGCTCCATCTCTGGTAAATATTTTTGCCTTGTGCAAGGATGTAAGGGCAACAAAGCCGAGATGAATTCTTGCATCAGTCTCGCAGCTGAGCTGACAGTGACATACAGCAAGATATTAGAGCTCTATAGTATCAGAAATGTACAATAAGCCTGAATAAAGGATGTAGCCCAGAGTTTTACAGGCTCTGGCCCAGGAAAGCAAAGATAAAGGTGCAGCTCCACTGTACCCAACTGCCAGCTTTAGCCTTTCAGAGTCACATGCCCCATCCATTAAACACAACCTACCGGTCCATCAGCTCCCTGGGGCCAGCCCAGGCGCCTCTGATGACAGCCTGGCCTGTTCCCTGCACTGCAACACAGCTCAACAGGGAGCTGGCACAGGGCACTGGATGGTGCCTGTGTGTCTAGCTAAGAAAAAACAAAATAAAACTTAAACTATTAAACTGTTTTACTGCTTCTACATGGGTAGAAGTATGACACAATGCAATCCAGGTGACGTTGTTGCGAAGTTTGGCCATTTAAAGTGCAGAGTTTACTTTTCTACTAAAAGACAGGTGGAGTTCTTCCTAATGGGCAGCAAAATATGGCTCCCAGCAAGTTCCTGGTTCCTGGCAGCTGTCTGTTTTAGGGCCAATACAGACACTGCCCAACAGCAGAACATAACCAGACTCCTATGAGCAAGAGCCCTTGCGCTTTCTGTACTGACGGTAAATTATCATTTCCCTCTCAGGGGTTAACCCAGGCTCTGTGAAAGCAAGCATACTTGGAAGACAGAACAGGTTAAGCCATTCTTCTCTCCAGCAGTTTTGCACGTACATCACTTATGTCTGCAGCCTCATCAACATTCAAAGCCACACCAGTTTAGCTAATACTAAGATTTTTAAACAGCTAATGAATTCTGAGCGTGGCCAGAACTAGCTACATTCAAATTTGCCTTATATTGAGTTCCCTTAACTCACTGAAGAAGGCAGCTTAGTGTGCAACTAAGACCCTCTGCACAAGTTATTTTCCCTGCTGTGCAGGCTCTCGATATGATACCAAAAATCATAAATGATTAAGAACTAATGCAATGGAGAGTCAGTCTAAGGCAACAGAGAGACCAAAAGCTCATGGGAAATAAAGATCACATCCAAGTCTCCGAGTCACCTTCAGGACTGTGAAAAAACAAACGGCACAGTTAAGGTCACGTTAGTCCCATTGCTTCAATGACACAGGAGGACTCTGAGACGCAGAGCTTCAGGGGAGTGAGTTCTGAATTTCCTTCACAAGGGAACTGTACTACTCTGTTCTGCTCTGTAAGTTTATATGGATCGTCGTAACAGGATACATAACCAAGAAACAATCCTGAGATGGTAACTAACCCACACAGACTCTATCACAGTAATAAACTCTCTCAGAATTTTGTCTGCAGGGCTCCAGATAACCCCATCCAGGGAGGAGTGCAGTGACTCCAGCAGCCAGCAGCCCGCCGGGGGCTGCCAACCCGCCCCAGGAGCAGCGCCAGCGAAGCCCTACAGACACAGCTTCTCCCATGGAATTAATTCCTTGAGACCAGGACACAGAAATTCATTTCAGGTTCATTTTTTCTACATCTTTCAGAGTTAAAATACTTCCAAATTGATATGCTTTAAACCCTAGTGACTGCCTTGACTTTCTAATGTAATATCTTTGTGGGTAGAATCCTGTTAAGACAAAAATTATTGGCACATGGCAGCATTATTTAATTTAACTTCATCTGCAGACTAAAAACACTTAATCTAAATTCCAACAGAATTAACTATACTTAATGTAATCACACCATGACTGAATTTTAATAACCTAATATTAAAGCCAGGACAGTGGGAGGAGGGACGCATGACAACTGAGCTGCCCATTTTTCTCCTGCAAAGCCCTGCAAGTTAGTCCTAATTTTAAACACAGTGAAGGACCTCCAGCCACGACAGATATCACAGTTTGGTGCACACTCCACAAAATGGGATAACACAAAAGCAAAGATGTTTCTTTCATCCAAAGAATTTTCAATTAAAACATGAAAAAATGAATAAAAACAGATTGAGACATCAAAAAATGGCTCTGCTTTGTGAAAACTTAGTGGCTCAGTGCAAAGTTTCTCACATCTTTGCCAGCAGAAATACTGTGAGGGATTTTAGTTACAATAATGCAAGGGACTCACGTAACAGAGGCAAAATGGAAAATTTTCAACAAGTTGCTCACACTAACACACAGGAGAGATGGACCGGAGGGCAAGGCTGACCTGACACGCATCCCTTGGAACAGAACGGGACATCCCAGGGCGGGTATCTGACATCTGATGGAAGAGAGGAAAGAAAAACCAGGAAAAGCTCAATCCAGAGCAATCCAAGGCTCAAAGAAACTTTCCAAGTAATTGTCTTGGCAACTGCACCAGTATAAACATGCACAGTGAGACGGCATTTGTGCAATCAGAACTCTTGAGTGCTCAAACTGTCAAGAACCAGGAAGAAGTGAAGAAAGAAAGGCCAACCTTGGAGATATCGCTAAGGAAAACTCGTCAAGACCAAGGTCCGAGACCAGGAGATGACAACTCTAAGATCAAATGGAAGCAGCGTGGCAAATGTAAGTCAGGCCTCAAAGCATGGTTTCTGAACTGGAACAGGCTGTCAAGGGTACGTCGCCAGGCTAAGATGCACAAACGAACCCAACGTTGTCTTTGTGCAACCTGGACAACCCAACTACCTTAGGCACGGACCTCAGACAGGGACAGTCTTTGGGAAGCGCACCTCTCACGTCTCCCTGCAGGAAGCACAGCCTTTAACCAAGACACTGCTGCTTAGCATCACCCAACGCCGCCAAGCCACCACCACTCGAAGCACCACCCTATGTGGATTGCTATCCATCGGCCTGCTGCCACGAATCGGATTCTTTTCCTCTTTGAGCTCAGCACAGAGAGCTATTTAGATGCCTTTCAAAGTCCAGTTTTCTGTTATTCACACAGATTCGAATGTATTGACTCAGAACAAGAACAGGTTTCTACAGTCGCTTTTCTCTGAATTTGTTTTCCTCCCATTCTGCTTTCTGTGCTTTCCTTCCCCTCCCCAGGTGAATGCAAACCTCAGGCTGCCTGAGCAGCTTTGAAATGTTAAACAAAACACATCAGCCTGCCATGTGCGTCTCAGCAGAAAGTCAATATCCACTCCAGGAGCAATCAAGCACCCAAGCATGGAAGCTACAGCAAAAGCCTGCAAAACACGTAGCAGCAAAGCCTGAAACTGGCGCAAGCAAACATTTTCTTGTAAGCCTCCAGTTGAAACCAATTTTATCTAACAAATTACAAAGGCTTTGACCAACCTGAACAAAATGCTGGGACTCAGCATGTGGCCAAGCGAAATCCTGAGCCATGCAACATTTAAGCATCTTCTACCAAGCTTACTGAAATTCTAGTGACAAAGCACCTGCAAAGATTTTCCAATCCTAACTTGCTTTAGGCCCTGAAATTTAGCTACACTGCATCTTAATATTTTTCTTGCTTCTGTAAACACAAACGGTGAGAAAAGTGCTTGTTTTCTAGCAACAGAACTTTGAAACCCTGATCTAAAAACTGCACTCATTTCACACAGGTCCCCGCACACGCAGGGGATGACAAAGGCCTTTGATCACTGCCCACCTGGGAAGCGTCTCCATGAAGAAGCGTCCAAGTGCAGAACACCACCACACACACTAGCAAGGGTCTGATTTTTTTTTTTTCCCCAGACAGACGAAAAATAATGTAGCTAGCCCAGGAAAGGTTCATAACCTTTACCCTAGGAACACAGAAATGCTCATGTCCTTGTGAAGAATCTACAGAATGAGAGCAAAAACTCCACAGGCTTCAAAAATAATTCATGTAATAATAAACAGCCCAAATAAGCACTACATAATTTTACCCTTAAAAAAGTAATCTTGAAAAATGTTTCTAATCTTGGAATGGGGTGGCCACCGTTGGGGCTACACGCTGAGAAGCAGAACAGACAGGAAATTGCTTCTGTGCCCCCCCCCAGAAATGCAGTCCTTCCACTGACGGACACACGCACCTGTGCTCTCAGGCACATGCCGAGGTACAAGGAACTGATTTAATTTCTATGTAACAGTGTTTTGTTTCTTCAAAGGGAACTGCTAAACTAATTCCAATATAATTAATCCAACAACCCAGTCTTCTTAAAGCACCTCCCACGTTCAGTGATGCTATACTCTTGGCACATGAGTGGCAAAAAAGAGAACGAGGAACACACAGAACAAATTTCAGGATTTCCTGTGAGGTCTCCAGAAGGTTTTATAACAGACCAACACCTACCGAGGTAAGCAGCTGCCATACATCACACTGAAAGGCCACATCCAGGAAGGCCTTTCAAGCATTTCCAGCATTCAGCACATCACGAGCTCTACTGAAGTCAGTGCCACCAAGCCACGCTATGAGAAAACACACATGCCAGGGCTTGTGGGATTAGGGGCTACAGAGATCAAACGGAAAAATATCCAAACGCAAAAATGGCACAAGGTGGGTACCTGATATGGGTAGACAGGTCAGTGCACATGACTGATTTTTGGGCTGTTTTTTTAAAAAGTCCTGATGTTACTGGGCAAGATTTGATGAGAGCAACAAAGAGATCCGTTTGGGGGGACAGGAGTGGGAGCTGAAAACAGGACTTGTACTTGGAACTCAACCTGAGCTGCAAGCACACAGTTTTCACCCAAGATTCAGAGAACAATTCAGTCTCACATCTCCAAAGGTTTATTATGTCATCTAAAAATGAACCAGCCCCTAGCATTACAGCTGTCTTCAGAGGAAAGTCTTATTTACAGTCTGTACAATTGAAAAAAAAGAAAAAAATTAAAGGTCAGGATCTACATTCTTAAAAGATACAATTTGAAAATCCACCTTTGGTTAAGTTTTAAGAGATGTCTGTCATCACTATTTTACCATTGGTTTCATTTTGCTCTTCATACAGAAAATGAGTTGAGCATTTTCGCTTCATCGTTAATTTTAGGCTTACCCAGCACACAGCAGCCTCTCTGCCCCACAGGCCAGCATGGGGAAACCAGCACACCAGCCTCAGTGCAGGCCATCTCCACAAAGGGAGGCCACAGGGGGCAAGGGACGCGATGCAGCGTGCCAGCTGGGTGGGTGCCAGACACGGAACCTGCCCTGGGGGGTCACTGCCACCCACAGGGGAAACACGACATGGAGGGTGTGCTACTGGGACAGGGTGTGAATCCAGCAGAAGGCACACGTCATTCGTGGCATGCTGTGCTACCTTCCTAAAGAAGAAAAAGGAATTCACTTTCAACATATTTCCTAGAAACAAAGATTCATAACCTAAAACTTCTCCCACAGTCAGTCTCCACATCCCTACTCCTTTAACCTCAGTCAACACCTTCAGAAATGTCATTAACATATCCTTAGAAATGTTGCTATAAACTCAGTTTAGCATTCAGCTTAACAATTTCACTGGGCTGGAAGACACACAGAGCTGTACTACAAGAAGAAATGCTGCTGGTCCCCGAGATGGCACCTGGGCTCAAGCAGCCCGGCGGGCAGGGTAGCTGGCACAGGGCCGGCCAGCCCCCCGTGTCACAGCTCGCTGCAGGCACAGTGCCCAGCAGGCACTACCTGGGTCCTGTCCAAACCTTACCCAGGGAGCTCACCTTCAGAGGACTGCACAGTGCCAGCAGCGTTTGCGGCAGCACAAGGTCACAAAGCATTCAGAGCTCAAAACAAGGAGCAACCAGAGCTGGGAACAGCTGCCATGGAACACCTATCAGCCCCAAACGAAGTCACAACAAAAGAACAACTTCAGCATCTCAAACCAGGGCTCATACGCAGTCACAGCCTCCAAATTATCTACAAATCGTAATCATGTGTCCCAGAATCACAGAGCCATTTTGCACACAAGCATGACCACTCCTGAACTCGTGGCTCTTTAAAACCAAACCTCTGTATCAAGAGCAGAATTTAATCTCTTTTATTTATGGTTCTCCCAATTCCCCCAGCAATTAGATCTCAGCTGGAACAGGGAGCTATCGACAGAGTCTGAGCTCTTCCCACGCAGCAGCGAGCCGGGTTCTCCTCCTTGCTGGCACGCCGGTGTCTGCGTGGCACTGCAAGGTCACGTTGATTTGTAGCACCAGGGAATTAGAGGAGCCTCGGGCCTATGTCAGAAGCCTTCATTTTCCACTAGAAGCTCACTGAATTATTTCCAAATTTACGGTTATGGCAAACAGCTGTCAAAGAGTCTCACTGCCCACGGCCCAGGAAGGCAAAGAGTAATGAATTAACTTCAGAAGAGATGCAAAGTTTCTGTCTTGCAAGGTAAGACATCATAATCACACACTCAGGTTTATTTTCTTGCTAACGACAAAGCCGGCATCCTTGGAACGCGCAGTCCTTCTGGAGGACGTGGGAACGATGACATCTTTCCAAGACCAGGTAAATTATATAGAAGATGACAAAATACTGTTGTTACAGTGGAGATTCTCTTTAGTGCTAATTTAGAAGAAAATAAAGTATTTCTGAAGCTTTAGTCAGAAATTGTTTTATTGATGCAAAACATAAAGCCTGAGCTACGTCTCTGCACGATGAGGGGAGATAGAATGGGTAAATCACAGGTCTCCAACCTGGCGCCAGGAGTACCTGCCGGCAGCCCACACCTCCACTTACTTACGGCTTTCTCAGCTGTACAATGGAACAGGAGAGCACCTCTGTCAGGCTAAGTAACTCGAAGGAGGTCCTGGAGATCACGGTTAAAGACTGAGAGTTACAGTCAGCCCACAAACATCGCCTGAGTAACCTGGAATGAGTCAAATCCTGCAAACCTTACTTAGTCATGGTCCATGCAGAAGGTACCGGGAGCTGGGATCAGCAGCACACAGCAGCTGTCTCTGTGCACACCTAAAGCATTGTAAAACCTGTGAAAATCAGTCATGAATAAATGAGCATATAAATAAATAAATAAATGTCAGGAGCAAAATTCTTCACAAGTAGTGATTGACAAGGCCAACATCAGGACAAAACAGCGACGCGCAGCACTGAACACCAAACTGCAGCCCACTGAACACAGGGGTTGTGCCACTCCCTTCCTTCCAAGGGGTCACGTACAGCACACGTCTGCTCCCAGCCGGGTTCCCCGGGCCTGGCTACCAGCAACACAAACCTCTCCTGCAGGGACCCCCTTGTTTTAAGGGCCTCAGCAGGAAGGAGCCTTACTGAGGAGCTCTCCTTTGTGCAACACCTCATCTGTACATAGAACCTGCACATAAAGAAGATTCAAGATTCAACCAGCATAAGAGAAGCAGAAAATCCTATTGCTACGGCAGCGTTGATGACACCAGGAGCCTCACAGTCGCTGCAGCACTGCTCTCCTCTGCCAGCCTGCAGAGCAGCTCCTGTGCTGCTCCCAAGGACAAACAAGGGAGAGGCACCAGAAGGCAGCTCCTAAGCAACGCTGCGCTCCTGCACCCCGTGGCACCGGCAGCGTGCTGCCTTGCTCAAGGCTCTGCAGTAGGGCACAGAGGGTCTGGACACTGTCTGGGCAGCAAAACAGCTTCTGACATCACCTTCTCCTCGCGGGTCGCCATTACCACCCCGCTGGGTGAAAACCACAGCACTCATTGTCTTTTTTGAGCCTTTGTGTTTATCGCCCATCCCCTCAGCAGCAATCAGACCCTTTTGCTGCACACTGCCAGACAAAAGCAAGCTGGGACTCCAGAGGGAGGTCTTTGGTGCTGTCCTGCACCAACAGGTTGGGCCCAACACCGAGTGATTTACCCTGCAGCAAACAGCTCCACGTGCAGCCAGGGAGTGCCCAGAGGGCAGCACTGCCACAGGCCCAGGGTGCACACAGGGCCCCAGCACAAAGCATCACCAGGCACAGGGGAGAGCCACTCCATGTGCACCAACACATCACAGCCACAACGCACATCACAGCACCTCTTCCACGGTACTGCAGCAGGACCTACAGAAATAACACCACCTGCCACCTGCCTCAGAAGCTACAGAGCATCTGAAAGCATCCCAGAGAAAAAGACATTACATGTTCCTAGTTGCCTGTACAGCATTTCTTACATCAGATAAGGCAGAGGCATAAACCACCACAACATAACAAGTACAGAACGCTGAGACAAACAGAGATTGTTTTTTCCCAGCACACACAGACAGTAAAGTGACATCGTTCAGCTGCACACAGCTCCATGGCTGACTTTGCAGCAGGACTCTTTTGCCATCACACAGCTGCCTAGTGGCAATATCTGTCCATCTGCTACACAGCCTATCTCACAGCCAAAGGCACAGTGCACACTGCCATGTGCTGGGGGGACGTGGGATTCCTGCTCTGCAAAGTGCCCCATGGGTCACAACAAAATAGGGCAAAACATCAGTAGCTGCTGAACGGAGACAGCTCAAGGATTCACAGCCAGCAGATAAACAGTAAAAAAAAAAAAGTCACGTTTAGAGTTGACTATCACGAGAGCAATAACAACTTTTTTTCAGTGACACAATACTCTAAGTCGTGTGTAACATAAATTTATGAAGGCTAAAGCATAAAATATGCTATATGAATAGTAACTACATATAAAAGTCGGCCCTCTGACCTCAGCACCATTATTGTACTCAGAGGAGTACTTTCCTTTATGAAGGGTTTATTTGGTCTGGCCTCACATCTTCTAATGACGGCCTGCCATCATCACTAATGGATGTGGCACTGATTTGCACAGTTTCTTCTGCTCATAAAATGTGAGATTCGCTTCTAAGCATCAGTGCACAGACACCAGCCCGTTCCACTGTATGCCTTTTATCAGAAGGAAAGTAGAAAATGCCCTCCAACTACAATTTCTCCTTTATCTTTTACCTTTTTATGGCAAAATGCTCATTTACTAAACATACAAACTGTAAGCATTTGTCAGTTACAGCAGACAAACAGAACCTGTGTTCCCTCTGGTGAAAGCAGTCAGCTCCCTCCCTGGCTCTCAGCACACTGCACTCCTGCCTTGTGTTCCCAGACTTTGTCAGCAGCTCTGCAGCATCCAGTTACGAATGGTTAGCACCCAAAAACAAATTCAACGGTTATGAACACTTTCCTACTGAACCTCTGTTTCTATCAACATTTCTAACAAAATGATGCCCGCTTCTAGCACAGACAAATGCACAGCACTTTCAGAGCTCACCAGTAATGACTTCCACCTAGCCTAGATGGGCTGGTCTTTCAAGTGCTTAAAAGTAATTTAGATTACATGCTAATTGATATCCGGGCCTCTCTTGTGAGCAGCCGGTGCCAAATTGAATATGGTGCTCTTGTGACATGGGATTACAGTCACAAGAGCTACGAGGAGGAGCTACCTAATTAATTTCAGTTAATTTTATTAAAGGCCATCCAGCTTCCCAGCAGCAGAAGAGCAGAACCGTGCCCCGCTCACGCAGCGATGGCCCAATGGCCACGTCAGGCGCAGGTCAGTATCCCTGGGCCCAAGCAGCGCACGCGGGCAGCCCGGCCCCTCCTGCAGCACCGCGAGGGACAGGGGATGCTGCATGTGTTCAGGAAGCTGTGGACGAGAAAGAAATAACCATTACAAAAAAGCGCTTAAAGGTATTAAACTGCTGCTTTCAAATTGCTTGATGTACTCCTTACAACAGCTCCAAGTGCCGCTGAACAGCGTGGATCCTCGGAACTGCCTCGGGCTGCTTTCCTGTTCCAAGGCACAGCCCTCACCGCCACCTCGGGGCTTCCCACGTGTTCCATGTGGAGCCAAGCAGTGCTCCATCAACAGCACCTGCCATGTCCCTGTGGGAATTTGGCCATAAGAAGTCTCTCTCTCATTTTATATACACAGAAGACCTACACTGGATCCAGCGGTGCTGGTGCTGCTCAGGGACTGCAGGACAGCACTGTGCAGGCAGGGCTGGGAACCCGCTCTGCACGGGGATTGCTCTGCCAGCAGCCAGCCTGGAGAAAACGTTGCATTGCACTGGGATCTGACACTAATGGAAAAGGATCTGTCCTAAATATGCTCAGCCTGGCTTCATCTCTGATCTAGGAACGGAGGAAAGGGCAAGCTGGCCGCCAAGTGCTTTTAGAATAAACTCCTGGGTCAAACACCAAGGCCAGCAACCCACCTTCAGCTCTCCCCCAACCTTCCCCTGACCTTCCTGTGCAAGCCCTCCCTGGACCACTGCTTTCCTGCACAGGAAATCAGATCTATAGACGAATAATTACCTCTGCCAAAACTCACACGTATTTTTAATGCGCGCTAAATACACTGTAAAAATTCTCAAGGCTTGTAATGAATGCAATATTTAAATACCAAGCAGGACCTCCACTGAAAATGGAGCAGCACCATTTCATTTCCGCATGGGCCTACCTGTTCTCTTTTTACATAAATATCACTGCAGAAAGGTCGTCCCTATGCCCCCGAGGTTACAGAACACAACTATCCAGAGACACCTGGCGAGTTACTTTAAATGTCACTAAATCCAAAGCCCAGCATTACCGGAGTCCTTTGCTATTCCCTTGTTCAGTACACGCCAAAACATTTGCTCTGCCATCAACAGATCTTATTTATCCTGCTCTCAGCTGAGTAAGTTCTGAACCCACAGATGGCTGGAGCAGGCTCAGCCTACAACACAAGCATCAAGAAGAAAAACCATGGCAATGAAGAGTGTCTTTAGCAAGTCACGCTTCCAGGAGATCAAAAACATCTGATTTTTGTGAAGAATGCAGCAAATCCTTCCTACCCACTGCATTCAGGCACACACTGCTATTCGCTGCCACCTCGGACCATTCAGATACACTGAAGGCACACAACTTGTATTTCCATTTAACTAGCCAAAGCAGATACAATTTTTTTTTCCAATTTTTCTATTCAGTACAAAATATATAATCTTCATCCATAATTTCTTCTGTACAGTAAAGAGGAACATTTCACAAGTCAGTATTAATTAAAGCTAGTACATTAGTATACTTGCAATGGAAACTCTTGCAGTTTTTGGAGAAAAGTAGATTTCAAAACAGTTTAAATTACTCCATAAGAGCTTAACAAAACAATGTTAGGTCACGTTTCTACTTCTCTAAACATTACTTCAGCTCTTAGCCTAGTAGAACTACACTGGTTTAGAATCCAACCTAAGGTTAATAATTCAGATCATACTACAGCAATTTTCTTATGCAAAAATGTAATGAGAAAAAAAAACGAGACCCCCACATGACAGCTAAGCTGATTAACAGGCACGTACAGATGTCTGGAACCATACGTTTGTACTGCATGGGACAGACACCTCATGATATTTGTACCAAATAACCATACAGAACTTGCCTTAGAAATACCAGAAGTGAATTATTTTCCACGTGTAGAAAGCATAAAATTTACAAAACCTTACAGAGGGAAAAAAACAGCATGTGAATTTCTTGGAATACTGACACTTCCTCCCATTTTCCAGCCTTAAATCTTCCACTTTCATTAAGTTTTAGTTAACCAAGGAGATGCTGTTCAGTACATCCACTGCAGAAGCTCTGCCCATTACACCATGAGGTACAACCTTCTCTCCGCCCAGCCCATTTCACAGGACTCTGGAATGTTAAATAACAGAGGTCAGCGTCGTATTTTCCTGCAGACAAGAAGATATCTTCATTTAAGGAAGGATTCAAGAAGGTGGAAACAATCTGAAGAGAAATTAAATTCACCCAAATGCACCTAATGCACTGCCTCTTGGCAGGGGGCACCCAGAAGAATGGGGAGCAAGGGAAACACAAGGCCTGTCTGAAACCTCTCAGTCATGCTCAGTCCTTACAAAATAATTAGCAGGAGCAGATGGTTGCCCAAGCGGTGCCCCAACCGCTCTCTCAGGAGGGGTGATGCGGTTACAGCTCCGCACTGCTGCTCCCTTCCTTCAATTAGGATGTTTCCTTTCACCAAAATGTGCTCTACGTAAATTCCAAGCAAGGATTTGTCACTGGGCTGCAGCTGGTATTTATAACCTCACCCGGAACAGGCGCGCAGCTCCAGCTTATTGTTGTTTTACGCCTATTGTAATCTACAAAATATGATCAGTTATTGTGGCAGCTCTGAGTATTTAAAGCAAAATCCATTTTTCTTTGTCAAACACTTCATGTGATACAAGGAGATGCTAGGCACGCAGACTGAGTCATTTTCTCATTAGCTCAGCCAAGCATATACATCTTTCCTCATCCTCTCCTTGAATTTATGTTATGAAGAGATACATATTTTGAAGCAAATCACTTTCTCTGCATGTTAAAAACAAAAAAGTCGGAGACTGAGAAGAGGAGAAAGGGAGCAGCTGTCAGCAATCTCAATCCCAGGACACGCTTAAAGGGAAGAACAACCTAACTCCCGTTGGGAGCCAAGTCGCGCTGAGCTTATCGAGACGCGGCCCTTGGATGCCCCAGGTTGGGCGCGGCTCGAAGATGCAGAACACTGCTTTCTTCCTCCTGACAGTCCTTCAAATGGGCAGCTTGAAAATATCCCATCAATTAAGCACGGACTTACGATCAGACATCAGGTTCATTTACTTTTTGCAGTTAGCTGCATTCAGATACCAGGACCTCCCGGTGCTTTCTGGAACTCGGGAGGTGTAGGCGCAGCGCAGCCCCGCAGCCCGGCCCCTGCGTTTGGAGCTGGGATCACTGCACCCAGCACAGCCTGGGGCTTTGCTGCATGTCATGTATTTGAAATGACACAATACAGTTTTACTTAAATAAACTGGGGGAAAAAATGAGAGAACTGATGGATCAGTCAGGAATGAAATCCAGACCATACAAAGACAACAGGAACCAGGGCTGTCTCAACAAACAGAAGACCAAAATTCCAATTCAGGGATTTGAAGACTATCCAACACTCAAACAATACTTAAATATAGGACCAGTGCCACTGAAGGCACAAGACATGCTTAATTGGTACCGTATATTTTTAGAAAAAATGATTTATGTGACTGAAGCTCCTTCAACCACAGCAAGCTTGGGATGAGGCCACGAGATCAGATTTATTCATCCATTCAGTCAACGGCCAGGTTTCAACCTTGGGAACAGCAGCACAGGTCTCTCCACTTGGGACTGTACCCTCCACAGTACACCCACGTGAGCACTGCACAGGCACAGCTACAACCAGAGAAACTCAAGCACAAACGTAGCCCCTCCCTACCAAACTCAGCATGAGTTTGGCTGCGTCTGGCCCAAGCTCTCGGCAAACAGGCGCAATGCAGGCCGCCTGGGATGGGCAGCGCTCTGCCTCTGCAAGCACGGCAAACCTTCTTGCCAAGAATTCAGTCCTTGTGTTCCAGAAGATTTATTCCCATGCAAAAATATGGCAATCTTCAGTTCAGAGTCACTTCCAATTGTGTTTCAGGGGAACAATAGCTTATTGTTTTTTAACACATCAGAAGCAATACAGAGATTTAAAAGCACAAAGTGTATAAGCAACAAACCTAATGACTGCTTGAGCTGCTGTGTAATATTTTAGCTGGAGATCTGCCAAACTCTTTGTCTGAAATTCAGCTGGAGTTTGATGATCACAAGCAGAATGGCTATTTTTGTAGTCAACGTGCTTATTATCAGGAATAAAAAGACAAATTACTAAGTGAACAGCACTGTTGTTCTAACAGTGGTATTTAAACAATTGAAGAACTTGGAAGCAAATAGGAGGCAACCAGAAAATTTCATGTTGCTTCAAAAGAAGTTTTTAACAAAGCTCCATTTCTCAATTATTTTACATGATGCACTGCACTCTGGGGGTCTGGATCTCCAGTGCCAGGCTGCATCCTCCACAGAGTCCTGGCAAAAGGCTTTTTTTGTGTTTCTTTTTTTATGTCACAAAAGCCATAAGGTCACTTCTCAGGAATAAACACGCTTTCCAGCTGTTTATCAGTGATACCAGGCAAACATCAGTCGTGCCCAGCACGGCACCTCACCTTACTGCTGTTTGATTAACTCCACTGTGTTCTGAAAGCAGGCCTTTGGAACCAGAAGTCCCCAAAAGCATCATCGCTGTGGACGGGTAAACTACTAAATGAAAACAAGGAACAGTCTGTGGATTTCAGCCAAATCATTCCATGAAATCAAACAAATTAAAATCTCATTCTTTCGAATCCCCATCCCCTTTCTCTATGTTTCTGACAGCACATTCTCTTTCACATGACACTGGCAATACCCAAAGCCTCCCATCCCATGCAGTCCCTCAGGTATCCCCTATTTCCTTTTTGTACTGCTGTTAGCCTGGCATCCCATCTCTCCAGGTCACATTTTCTAGACACCAGCCTTCTCCAGATGCGCTGTGCCACTGCACCTGGGGTATTAGTGGCTTCCACGTGGTAGAAAAGTAATATATTCTCACAGATCTTTTCACGGGGATGGACTTCCTTCTTTCTGTTCTAACAGGGCTGAAGATTAACTGACAATTTGGCGATGACGACCCCCAGAATTACGAACCCATCCAAAGCCCTGTAAAACAAATCAAGACTTGCACTGCAATTTTGATTCACTAAGTTTAAAATGTTTTGTTTTGATTTTTCGGCAGGAAGGATTGTTGGGGTTTTCTGCCTTTGCCTACAGCTATTCACTGCCTGGGCCACCAAATACTGAGTAGTCCTGCTTTTCACCCACAGATATTTCCCCCTTTTAGACTACATTAAAGACAAGGGGAAAAAAGGAAATGAATGCGTTTGCTGAAAGGTAGGTGAAGAGCGATCATCTTGCTCCATCTCTTTGGACCATTACTCATACTGATAGACTTTTTTACTAATTAAGAAAAAGATCTTTAAGTTTTGCTTGCTGAAATAGTGCTTGCTATCAGCTCTGTGCCCGTTTCTGCAGTCACTGCTCTCAATGGCATAGGAGCTTAGAAGACAACTTCAAAGAGCAGCTATCCAGAGCAAGGAAAGAGGTATGCAGAGCAAACAAGCTCTTCAGCAGCAGCTGTTCCAGGAGCACAGCCTCACTGAGTGACTGACAGCAGCCTCAAGTCATCTTTAACTTATCCACCAAGATTTACATTTTCCCTATGGCTAACTTTTTGAAAGGAGGAGAAAACATGCAGCAGCTGATCATATTTCATCTTTATCTGCTCATGTCTCACCCTCCTTTCTTTTACAACTCGTCCCCCTCAGCTCTAACACGCACAGGCTCTTCTCATCCACCACAGACTGCTTCGACACGTACTGCACTACATGTCCAACCCAGGCACTTTATGCAAAAATCCCAAACACTGGCAGATGATGGTCAGAGGTCATTCTGTTTTGCATCCCACTGCCTTCAGGCACCCCCCAGTCCATCCCATACCTTAACGGTTTGCAAACTGGATGGGAAGTGGAGACACAATCACAAGCCTGTTCCCGTCAGAACATCTGTAACCCGAAGTGCACCGATGGGTTTTTATCCTGACTTTGGTGACCCGATCTATTACCATATTCCTGGTGAGATTTTCCCTCATCTACTGCACACACTTATCTGCTGCCTGGAGCACTGCTGCTAAGCTCTTGCATTTGCTACTGCCTCTGTTTTATGTCACAAAAACTCTACTTAAGCAAATAATAATAATCAGGCTTGTGGTTCCAGACAGGTAAACTTCTAGCAGCATAGAAATGTAACAAATCATTATATTTGCACTATGGTAAGGTATTAGGTAATGTACTAGCAGCAATGGAATTAAATTGACAGATACTAGAATTAGTGCTGATAGCAATGAAAGAGGAAAAAAAATAAATCACCAGGAAATCTAGTTTCAAATGTTTCAGGTTCCCCCGATGCAACTAAGAACAACTGTCAGAGGGGCATTTGGGAAAAAGCATTGAAGTGGCAAAGCGCACGGAGCCTCAGCCAAACGTGAAGCTCTCTGGAGGAATGAAGCCAATCACATCACCACTGCGCATCCCAGGCAAAGCAGTAACATCAGCCACTACAGATACTACTGTGCAATTATCATGCTGTTCAGTAAATTGTCATCAAAACAAAGTCCTAACAACTTTATCAAATCTTATGAAAAGATGACATTCTATTAAAAAGGCATTAAAATGTTGAAATATAATCAATTTATGAGAAGTTGAAAGGAATGTTCTCCTTCTTTCCCTGTCACCTGTATCCGTATTGCAATACTGAAGCACAAACAGCAAAAAGCTCCCTTACAGCAAAGGGAACTCCTTCTCCAGAATTAAGGCAAAAAATGCATAAGTTGATGCTGGGCACCCTGGAAGTGGTCTCTGAGCAGCAGCTGATTTAGCTCACCTCACGAGGTTCCAGCATGGAGACAAAAGGCTGTCCTGCCAGTGCCAGGCTAACAGCTCACCACTGCCCGATGGAGAGGCACCCCTGCTTCACTCCTCATCCCAGGGCAGGCCTCCTCTTCCTCCAGCTCTGGCACTGGTCTGACCCTACGCTGACCTGAGTCAACTCACGGCACCAGCAGAACCTAGCCACAAGCCCCAGAGTTTTCAGCCATGTCAGCCAGATGAATCAGCCCAGCAAACAGCCCTAGAGTCAGAGGCAGCCCAAGGCTGAGGGCTGGATGGCAGCAGGATGGTACATCAACTCATGCTGAATGTGTAACATCAGCACAAATATGAAGAAAACATGCTTGTAAGTTCACGGTTTGGTTTTTGACATGTAACATGAACCAAAGGGGAAAAAAATAAAATAAAATTCAAACTTCTAGCTATGGCTAAGTACAAGTGTCAAAGTCCAGAGTTGCCTCATGCTGAGCAGGAGCAGTGCAGATTTTTTACCTCTTTTCAACAATGTTGTGGCACATGACAGTCTCCTCAGTATGACTGCACATTCACTTTAAGCACTAACTGCTTACCCAACAAGATGCCTTCTAAATCAAACCTGTAAACGTTAATTTAAAATTACAGTCAAAGGGAAAAAAGCACCCTTGATACAATTCCCTCTAATACAATGCGACTCATCAACAACTCAGCCAAAGTTTTAGGAATAGATACTGATTTCTGCTGATCTCCAGCTCTAATCCTTAGACAAACCAACTCAAGCCATCCCAGCAGCAGAAGCAAAAAAGCACGGTCTTGGACACAACTGCTCTACAGCAAAACCTCACTTCACAGCAAAATTTCAGGACTTACTCATTACTAAAGAAGCAACACAACCTAACAGTTAAAAACAGCTTGAGCCATCATTTAAAGCTATTCTGTAATAAGAACTCATATATTATTCTCAGTGCACACTGACTAGAAGGTATGGAAGATGAGGGGATCCAGCATGGCCTTTGGACTCAACTCGTTTTTTGGTACTCACACACCGCCCATCGCAGCCCCTTAGCCAGACCTGACAACTGGACACACACCAGCACTGCAAAAAACAGACAAACATAGCACACTTGCACTTGCTCTCATCCCTCTTGTGAGAGAAACAAATCCTTCAGACACCTGGGTATTTATGATATGGATACTTCAAATCTGTATTTCAAATTTAGTAGAGAAAACATGTCTCAGATGCTAAGCCCCTTCCTGCTGCCTTGGCCTTTGTTTATTGAATGGTCCTTTCCCTGCTGTTTCCACTCCTGCTTCTGTCTGGGTCAGGTCAAGTTCCTTCCTGCCACCAATGATCTTTGAACTCTTCCATTATTAACATCACAACTCAATCTGCTCAGGAGTTTATCCTTTAGGATATTTGCAGATGACTGCCTGGAAATGTCTGCACTATTCCAAGTGCTCGTTGGGGTGGTCCTGCACCTACCCCCAGATGGGCTCTGGGGCCTTCCCTCACTTTCCTGTAGGTGATGAGGGTTCAGCATAACTAAGCTGCAGGAAAAAAAAAACGGGGGAAGGCGAGGTCCAATGTTCTACCAGCTCAGTTTGATGGAACAGCTCATCATGAGGCCTGACATGAGACACAGCAGGTAGGAAGCCAAATGCACTCGCTCAGCTCTGCTGGGGAGAAACATCCCCCCTTATTCCTCAGCCCACACACATGATGTTCAGGTAAAGCACTATCCAGAATGTGCAGGAATCTATCAGGATCTTTTCAGGTTATCTAATCTTTCACTTTCCTCATTTCCAAAGTTGCTAAGAACTTTTTGGGAACATGCTGCATTGCCACAGTCACTCCAGAAAACTGCATCTCTTTGTCCTGTACAGTGGTACTGTTCCTAACATTTCCCTTCCTGTGTTACGTGTCAGCTTTCTTACATATTAACACAACATCTTTTGGACCCTGGCTATATAACAGAACCACCCGACTCAGAAATCTGCAGGCACAAACAAATGCAGCAAACAAGGAGGGCCTGCTGCTCCAGCCCCACACTCAGCAGCCAACTCGGTTCAAAGCACTGCGTGCACCTTACCACAAGCCCTGCGCTTCAGGTCCTTCCACATACAGCTGTAGCTCCCCTAAAAACATTCCTTGAATAAGAATACTCATAACAAGGGAGCACTGTGTAGAGCAACAGCAGAGCAGCACTGCCCAGGACACCCGAGCTCACTCCAGGCACTGCACGCAGACGCTGTCCGCAGCCCTCACTGCTCCTTGACTCCCCAACCCTCACCGCCAAGGAGCCAAGATCACTGTAAATATTTAGTTAATTCATCCGGCCTGACAAAATGCCAAGTGCCTTGCTCATTCACAGGGAGCAGCATGGGTTGCTGGTTGAGTATATTTTCATTCTCTGAAGATTATGATTGTGATTGCTGGGAGTGATGATTACCTCCCAGGACGCCATCATTATTCAAAGCCTGCTGTATGACAAAGACACTTGCTTAATTACCCAAAGGGCATTTAGGAAAATGTTTTTGTTACATGCATAAATCCTAATGTAAGAGCAGCTACACTGTAGGTATCCTTATACCAATTCAGCATGATTGCTGAGGTGATTGCAACGCTCCTCCACAATGTTTACCAAATTACAAGTAAGAGAACAAAGATCTGAATTTTCTTTAAATCCCTTCCCTCCATCTTATAAGCAGATGTCATTTTCATTACCTTGTAAATCTCAAGTCTCCACCATAATTCTTGATGTCAGAAGGCCCATTCCATGCCTAAGTAATTCAGCAGCAGCCCTAGAAAAGAAAAGTAACAGTAATTGCAAAGCACTTCGAACTCACAGTAGGCAAAAATCTTCAACTGTACAGTAACAACTATACATCATAGAGCATTAAGGAAGAAGGCAACGTCTTAGACATCTGTGAGAGTGTCTTGACTGTCTGGAAATCAAACTATCACCATTTCTTGAATATTCATTTTGAAAATAGTGAACTAGGCCATGTATTTTCAAGGGACTTATCATTCCTTCCCAATGATGAGACTGCAGATTAATCAGACCATAAAATAATTATTCTAAAAATATAAAAGTAACCTAAAGAACAGATTATATATTTTAAATAAGTTTATTACAGCTTTAAGTCATTTGAAGAGGGATTAGTTCAGATATATATTTAAAATCCTTGCTTTTAAAGTATGGCTCATTTTTGTGAGACAGACCAAAGAGCACACACTGCAGACTTCCCTATTGTATGTTTGTATTAATACAACATTTATGAATGTAATTTCTAGTAGCTAAGGCCACCAAGGCTTTCAGTTTTCACCTTCAAAAATAAGCAATTCTTGTTTCTATTGCCACCCCAACACTGCATGAATACTTGCTGCAGTCAGTGCTTGCCCTCACGTATTAATGGAAGAAAGAAACCTTAAAGTGCAATCAGTGGAGAGCAGGGCACATGACTTGAAGAGGTCCAAACCCTCTACCTACCATCCTTTATTATGAAATGGCTTTTGAACAGCTTCTGTCTTTGCCAGAAGTATTGCAAGGGGTGCAAAAAGGGACTGTGATATCTGTGACTGTAAACATAACGTATTTGTGGCTTTTTAAACATACCTACGGAAAAAAAAAAAAAAGAAATGGAAATAGAAGAAACTCAGAATGATGTCCAGAAATCTCATGCTCCAAACAAACACACTGAAGAGAGTACAAGTTCACACTGGATTCTCCTCTACTCAGAGAGATCTCACTGCCTGGGACAAAGTTCCTCCCCTGCTGCAAGCACGCACACACGCTAACAGAGAGCGGTGACACTGGCCCATATTATATGGGAGTTTCATTCTTACGGGTGAGATTTTGCTGTTGAATCCCTGTTCACCATTAAGCAAGAACAGACTTCTAGCTGCTTTTCAACAAGGACCAGCCCCAGAGGAGCTCAGTCCCTGGGGGTACACGTGTCAGCAGACTGCAGCACCTGCCTGCGACACCTGGGCTGTACCTGGCCCTGCTTCGTGCCAGCTCCTTCTCCCACTGCTGACAGCCTGGCTGCAATTCTGTTTTATTCAGAAATATCGACATACCACAAACACAATCCATTGTTCTTGATTTTAATTATTTAGGTGAAATTCTTAAAGTGGCTTTAAAGGAATTACTTGTCCTCAGAACAGAAGCACTGAAGGGACCCTGGTTCAGGGCACAGCATAGTGCATTTGGCTGCTCAGCACATTCCACAAGGCTTGAGTGACTCAAACAAGGACAGGGCTGCAGAAGAAATGTTTTTATTAATTATTAACTCATCTCCAGGGTTTCCATGCCACACAGAGTTAGCATAACTTTCTGAATAAATTATTCACATTTTCACAGTTCGACCCAAGCCCAGCACAGCTCAAAAGAGACAACAAACACGCAACACACAGCTCATACCCACTGAATCCATTCCCTGCAACGTAGCTCTGATATTTCCACCACAGTTCTACCCAGAGATGCAGTCCTTAGCTTCAGGCAATGCTAATCAGCAGGGCCCGGCTATAAATACAACAGAAACCAGGCAAATGTCCCACTCTCCCCCCTGCACCTGGGCACAGCAGACAGCTGTGGGGCTGCACAGGGCAGCGGGCCGCAGGCAGCCAGGGTTCCCCACCAGAGGGAAGTGCTCCCTCACCCCCACAGCTCCACAGCACCTTGTGAACTGAGGCCGTGTTGCTCTCATCCTCTGCCAAACTCCTGCTTTCTACACTCTATACCGTAGCTCTGAAGAGCCCTAGTGAACACGTAAAAGGCCAATTTGAAGTCCTACTAAGCTTATGGCTTAGGTGCTGCCATAAAGTCATAAACTGCAGAAGCCATCTGCATATCGTGATGCCTGAAGAGTGCTGGAGAAACAGCTGCACTGCAGCCTGCGTCGCTGAACAAGGCACCCTGACCCAGCTCCTGCAGAAACCAACTGCTGACTGCCTTCAGCACAGTCCTGGGCAGCACCAGGATTTGGCTCTCAGTACAAATGACTCCTCCACGAAGGGCTAAGAGCCTCCACCCTGAGGTAAATGGCAGGCTGCACAAAACAGGGAGAAGCCTCTGTCTTTGTCTCCTGAGATCTGAGACATGCAAGAACGTGCTGCTAGCTGGGGATTCTCGGCATGCAGGGGGAACCCCATGCTTTCAGCACTTAACTCTTCCCTGCTCGCCCTTCTCTGGGCCTGAAGCTAGGTGAGGCAGCAAACAGTCAGCGAACCGCCCGCCCGCCATCCGTCAGCAAGGCAGAGAACACCAGTAATGGGAGGCAGAGACTAACACCTCCCCAAAAATTTCCTAATGGGCTATAAATTACAGAAAGAACATTCTTTGCTATGTAACTAATGGAAATCTACCATTTTTTAAGCTTCCTGAGGGAAATTTTCCATGTCAAATCAATTTGTAGATAGGACCCAAGAGGCAGAAAATCACAACCGCTTCAGTGTGCTTCTTCATGCGACTGCTGCTGGGGGTTTTATTTTCAGCCACATCCTTCGGTGCCTTTGATCTCCAATGACAGTGTTAACTCTATTTGGACCTCAGTGCTGCATTGATTTTAAACAGTCTTTTGAGATACCCCCACTAATTATTTCACTGGAAGTTTAATTAAATCTTGTCACACAGGAACAAGCTGCTGCCTGGAACGGCTGCTGAGCATTATAAGCGTGTAACTGGAGGAAAAGGAGGCTGGATCACTACAGCTGGGCAGGCAAGCAAACAAGGAAAAAGCAGAAAGTTATTTCTAAAGATGAATTCAAGTGCAAGCGTCTGCGAACCTTCCCAGCTTCCTCTGTGCACAGAAGCAGCAGACTCCTGCCACTTTAAGGACAAAAAGGACTTCTGACAAAAATCTGCATTTGTTCTGCTTTCCATCTAGACATTTCTGTATCACTCTTCCACTCCCAGATCTCATCCTATTTTTATGTCTTATAGGCAATTTTATAATTCCCAAATTTCTTAAGATTCCTCTTAGATCAGGAAAGAGATTACTAAAATTTAGTCAAGCATACCTTATGGCTGGTTGCTTTACCCAGAAAACCACTCTCTCCACATTCATTTACACAAACCAGAACAGGAAAGGCTGCAAGTTTTTTCTTCTAATAAAGTTCCTGCCTGTCGACCTGCGACTGCCTTTTGTTTTCCACGTGGAATCCCATAGATAAAGGGTATTACAGCAGAGATTGAATTTTTTCCTCAACCAGATACACACGCTCAGGAATGGCACCTTTATTATTATTATTATTATTATTAGAGATTTCATTCCCTTTCCACTTCTCCTAGTTTCCCTGGAGTAATGGGTAAGTCTCTTATCACAGGCAATGCCTGATGCCATGTGTGCATACTTCACACTGAGCAGGCACCAGTCAGTATCTTCCACTTGGAAATCTGAGCAGAAAAGGAAATAAAACCCTTAGGTTAAGCACGGGCTTTTTGCTGGCCAATATATTTTCATATTACTGGTATCAACTTGACATCCATGCATAAATACCGTACTTTTAAGGAGATATTAATATTTCTTCTTCAAAAAATAAAAAGATAATCAGACTTTAAATGAGCTTTAAGAGCTGAAGAAACTGTTTGGCAGGGTAAACCAACCATAACAAGACAGCAGAAAGTAAAATTAAAGCTTAATGATAGGTGAAATAAAGTAGCGAAATATATTCATTTCCTAATCTAAATTTTAACACGTGGACTGCATAGGACGTTGCAGGATCAGTTCAAGGCTCCATACAGACTCGGTGAAGGCCCCGAGAGCTCTGCACGGCAAGGTGCAAAGGACAGAAGAGGCACGGAAGCAGCAGGGCAGGCAGCACTGTCTGGGTGCAGAGGAGCCGCAGCAGGGGTGGCACAGCCCCACGATGACAAGAGCTGAAGAGAGGCGCCAGGCCTCGGCCGGAGCTCTGACACAGGTGCTGCGGGAAGGGAAGGACCTGGACAGGCACTGCTGCTTACCCTCACAGACATCCCAGGTGCAGGAGAGGTTACAGAGCTGCTTTCCAGCCCGTACACAAACAGCCTCGGCCACGCAGCCAGGCTGAGCCGTCTAACAACGAGCACTGCTGCTTGGACATTAAAAATAACATGGTGCCGTTGGCATTTCTTTCAGGCCATTCTCAGGTCGAGCAGAAGCACCCCAGGGCAGATTTCTTTTTTCAGAGAGATTCTGAGAGAAAATTGCACTTCTTCATCTTATTTTTAAAGTATTTCAATAAATGCAATCCCCTGGATCCTCCGTACTGCTCCCAGAGACACAGGGGTCCTTAAACCCCCCTCCAGTGTGGGTTTGGCCATGCAGCCCCCAGCTGCTCCCTCCCCGCACCCCAGGCTGTTCCTCCGTCCGCCCGTCTCCTCGTGTCACTGCAGTCCTCTCCCACCCCACAACGAACACAACAGGCCCCCAGGCCCTCCAGGGAACCAGCCCATGCCCTCCTCCTGCCCCCACCGGAGCCCCTCACAGGCGGATCTCCTCAGGCTGAGGGCAGAGCCTCTCCAAACACGCTGTGGTTATACTCACAGGAACTCACTTCAATTTTTTTTCCGCAGTTCCATCTTCCTTGTGTGCAGTTTCCTGACGCTGACAGGTGACCGTCACTTTAACTCTGTGTGTCCATTACAGAGGATAAAACTCTTTCTAAACAATTGGCTCCGACGCCTGTAATGGCGACCGCCGCCACACGAGGCTCTGAGGGCGCGAACGGTGCCTGTGGCGTCTGTGCGCGCCGTGCGCAGATCTCGCGAGAGCGCCACAGGGAGCCCGCGGCCGCGCGAAGGGCGGGAGGAGATCGGCACGCGCCGCGGGCAGCGCCGTGAGGGCCGGGCCCCGCCCCCGGAGAAGCTGGGGGCTGCGGTAACCGGGAGTTCGTAGCGTAACGCACCCGTTTAAGGAAGGAAAATAGAAAATGAAAACGGAAGAAAACCTCAAAATCCCGAGATATTTGGAAGTGTCCCTAAAAAGCTTCTAAATTACTTCAGCCTGTCACTGACCCGGTCTGGTTCCCAGCTCGTGCACCCAGAGCACCGTCCCTGACTCCGTGGGAAGCGCCCAGTCACGGCCCGGCGCCGGGTGACGCTCAGCCATCCACAGCCCGAGCTCCCCACCGGCTGTTGCTATGTAGCCACACCGGGGCGGGGGCTGCTGGCAGAACACACCCGCACCGACCAGCTGCAGTTCTCAGCAGAAAGTCCCCATGGCACTGGGGGAGGCCTGGGTCACGGGGAGACATTCGTGATAATTAGCACAGAAGGTACCTGGTCCAAATATCTGAAATAAAAAATAAGTGCAGAAGAGAAGGGAAAGCACTCAATTTATGTGCAAACCTGTGTAACCAGACATTGCTCTGACTCTAAAATGTGGTATCATTTATTTATTTCTAACTCCTCGAAGACTGGTATTTCTTCACTTAAAAAAAAAAAAATTAGAAGGAACAGTAATGGCAAGATAAATATACCTCAAAGTAAACAGCTCAACCAAATCAGATGCAAATGGGAAAAAAATAAATCTGCATCCTTCTCTTACGGAGACGGATTATTAGCAGATACACGAGCACTTAGGAAAGTCCTTCATCTCAATCAGAGAGGGAAACAAAACAGATCTCTGCAGAAATAACGCCAGGAGAAATTTTCCTCCAAGCTTCAGTGGCAACAGCAGCCACTGACCCTTCAAAAACTATTTGTTTGGGTTCACATGTAGTGAGAAGCAGAAGTCCTAGCGACATAATGTCTGATTTCACTGCTAAACAGCTCCAGACATCCAGAAGGACACGGGGCGGTTTGTGCAGCTGAGCAGCGAACAGCCCCTGCGCTGCAGGAACATGTGCAAAGCAAACTGCACCTGCATGTTCCTCTCCAAATCGCCAGAGGCTGTTAGAACAACTGCATCTCATTTTGGAGAGGAAGAAACAAAGAAGCACAGGAATATTGCATCATTTTCCAGAACAAGTTGTTAAAACTCTGCATAAAGAGAAAATAGCATCTGATGTACCATGAACAACTAAAATTAAACTCACATTTAGCATGACAATCAAAAAGTAGGCAGCCAAGCCTCTGTTCTGTACAAGTATTTTTAAGGATTATGCTTGTTCGGGTCCTGGCTATGAAATCAAAAGACAAAGAAGCAGGTGCCACATCAGTCAGTGTTATTGTCCACACAACTACCCAAAGTCACCCTGAAGCTGTGGGTAAGGATTCTTCTCCTTTTACGTTTTGCAGAGAGAGACAGCAGGAAACAGCCTGGAATAACCTCTGCTACCTGTGGGGGTGTGATACTGTGGCATGGAAAGCAACATTTGTGATACACGAATCACCTACACCCAGGGCGTAGAGTATCACGATTTCTGTTAAATAACTGAAGAAATGCTGTCACTTCAGTGTGCGTTCTTGGTTTGTGTTTTTCTATCATTCATTTTCTTGCTTAACAACATCTAAGGGGATTTTCAGTCTACCATCTCCCTTTCAAAGGAATTCTTTAGGCAAAAATCTGCTAATTATCTCATGATCACAAATGTTTTCTTAATATTAACAAGGGAACACACCAACAAGGGCAGCTTTTCTTATTCATTACCATGACTCTGACAACTGTATGTTTTACAGAAAAGCAATGTCTAACCTCTGTAATCTTACAGAACCTTACAGCAGGGGATCTATATGTGTGAGCAGTGACAGTAAAACAAGAAAATATTTTCCTCTAGGTGGATTTATAAAATTTCTGAAGGCCAGTTGTTGGTCTGCAGCGACAGCACAGATGGTCATCCCAAGGCCAACACAATCCCTAGCCATTTTAATAATAATTTAATTGCTGTTCTTCCGTTTGAAAGTATTATGTTGCCATTCTGTTTATACATGTGCCTTGCACAGCCAGTGCACAGCAGGATCCAATTCAGGCAAAAGAAAAACTGCAGGTCTTTGCTACTGATATATGCTGTGGACAACAGAAAATGCTCTGAAAGAAAAATCTCCAAAGAGAATTCTTCCCAAGACCTTTCTCTTCCCAGGACCGTGTGGTTCACTTTCATCTAGGCGTATTTGTGATTAATGAATTAAATGCCTGAAACATATAGATTTACTGCTAATTAACTTTCTTTAAAAAAAAACACACACCTGTTTAGCTATATTAACTGAGATACCAGTTTTATGTGATAGACTTATAGTGGAACCTCACGCAGTAATTTTCATGGGACAGTCAGATAGCTGTTTGACTAAACAGAACTTAGGAAGAAAACAAATCTATCTTACAGAACCTGAATACATTAGAGAACCTGTTTTATGGCTGTATTCATTGTGTTTCAATTCTAACTTCAGGGTATGCTGAACCAAGAGACACTTTATGTGAAATCGATGCCTGCTGTGTACACACAGGCTTTTCCAAGTATTAGTGTGCAGACTGGCATGTGTTTTAATGGAAATGTCATTGACTGTAAGCAGCCAGTCCTAACACCACTGAAAGACATGTTATATTGGCACTGCTAATGGCGGTACGGTGCTGCAAGTGTCCCCATGTGCTTGTAAATACCTAAAGCTATAATGGCTTAAGGGAACTGGTCTCATCCAAGTTGAATTATTAGGGACCGATACTCAGTCGATATCCCTCTACAAATTAGGAACGAGAGACCTGACATCTCTGCTCTGCTGCATCACTTGGGGTATAAATCGTCTGCATGTGGGGGTTTTTTACAAAACAGGGACCCCAGATACTGAGCAGATATAATTAATGAGTTCTTTGCATCATATTTGTTATTGTTTACCTCTATGCAGTGAACTGCTGGGCAGACTGAAGTAACATAAAGCCACCAAAGACAGCTGGTCTGGTGACGCTACAGGGAAAAGCAGTAGTCGCCAGGCTAAATGCTGAGCACCAAAATTGTTAACAACTTGCTTAAATGCAACATGGATTCACAGCTCCACAACCTGCTGCCACCTGCAAGCTGCCTACGAGAGGAAACCCCTACCAACTGCCCAATTGCCTTTAGGGAAGTTTTAATCTGCAGGATGAGCTAATTAAACACAATTAAATACTGAAGTGCAATCTTAAATCAGACACAAGCTGAATGAGTTTAAGCACAAACTAAAAGTTCAGTACTTCAGCATATGGTTACAGAGCTGGATGTTCACTAGGAGCATTAATGAACTGGGCATGTTCATTTTCTGATGGAAGTTCACAAGCAAAATGTGTTTTACAAGGAGAGGGCCTGATGCTGGGTGGTGCCCTGAAAAGGACGGTGTTCCAAGGAGTGCCTGAGTGCCCCAAAATGCACCTTTTAATTTGCACAAACTTCCACATATTTCTATGTTAAATAACACAGAATATCAGAGCAGAACACAAGGATGTGCTGGTGCTGCTATTTCTCTGTCTCATTTACTTATTTGAGGCATGCTTAACCATAATTAAATCATATTGATGCGATGTTTAAACAATTTCTGTATGAATTTGCCCATAGGGCTGCCAATGAACTATCTCTTCCTATTCAAATGAACAAAACAATTTAACAGTTTTCATCAGAGACACATTTTAACTCTCTTTTAATGGCAGAATAATGAATATTTTATAGTTGCCGTTCCTGTTTCTAAGTGAGATATTTTTATTGATGTTGGGATTGTCATGTAATGGTGTCAATTCAAAGCTTGTAGGACTGTAATTAGGTATTTTTCTAAATATTTGGTACCTTTTCTAATAGCTCTGATAGGTACAATTTTCTGATAGTTTAATATTCTTGACACTGAATAAGCCAATCATTAAAATGATTCAGTGGTAAAGAGAATACACCTGTCAGATCAAAAATACAGTATAACTATTTGTAAATCTTTTCAAATCCTGTGTAGAGTATAAAACCTCAGAAGAAAACTAGCTTTTAGCCCTAACATTCAGCATGTTGGGATTCATTACTGTGGTTCCCATCATCCCAGGGAGTATCTTGGAGCCATACTTTAAAACTTACATGGGCAACAAATGATGTAAGCAGCCTCACCACATAACTCAGTGGTGCTTTAGAACTGGTCCACACGTGCAGGTAGTGACCTGGGAACTGGAGTGTTTGACTGTTCATCCTGAACACTCCTTACACACACAGCTTAAAGTGATGAAGCCATCCAAACTGCGAACACCCAGCACCTGAATTACCTGCTGATTAAATACCACTTGGAAAAAGAAAAATTGGCCTGTGGCCTAAGGTCTTAATTTAAAAAGAGCTCTTTGTTATTTAGTCTGTATCTCTCCAGGACAGTAATTGCAGAATTCCACACAATAATCCTTCTTTCAGTAATTGTTTAAACCTAGAAGCTACAGAGCACTGAAGGGAGGCACCTCTGCAGAGTGACTGCATCATCCACCCCCAGGGCTTCACGACAGCACTGTCATGGCATGTGTGTCACTGCTGCTCATGGGAATCTGCGCTGGTTCTCTTCTGTGCCAGCTGTGCATCCTTCTTTCAGTTACAATAATAATCCTTTGGAATTGGAGTGCAAGTGCGCAACACACCTCACAACATGTCGTTTCCTGTTTTCAGTAAAGAGCTACAATGCAAAAGCTTTACAAATCCCAGCTCTGATCAAATTCACAGTAATTATAGGCAAATAGGTTGCAGACAAGTGTCGGTGCACATGTAAAGTAGACACATGCGTTACACTATACACATACTATTAAAGCTGGTTTTCCTCCTACATCCAAAATGTGGACTCATAGCTGTAAATCACCACCACGCTCATCACTATGGCTGTGTAAATCACCCCTGTGCTCCTGAAGGTACCACTTTCACTGTTAGCACTGGTGGCCAAGTCCTGCCCTTTGCTTTAGGAAGAGGTTGAGATAAAGGCTTAAGATGGAAGAACACAGCAAAAAACGTGCCTTGAGCAGCAGCACCCTCCTTGCTCAGGTAAGAAGAACTCCTTCCCCACATGCTGTTATTGCTTTCAACACCCAAGCTAAGATCCTAATCCGCCCTACGCAGGCTGCACAGATGTGACTAACTCTTTGGGACTGCACTATGGGCACTGAGGTGCCAGTAATCCCCAGGACACTGATGCTTTTTGGTTTGACGTGCCACACTTCCAGCTGCTATCATAGGGACCCAAGAGAATGCAGTTCCCACTACACTCATAGTCCAAAGGGTCTCGTGAGAAAACGGAGTGATATGCAGAGGTGATACTAAAAGGTGAACTGCTACTGCCTGATCCCAAAATGGGATGTGGGAGGTTAGTGAGGGGTATGGCCTGAGCACACAGACCTTAATAAATGCAACTTGCAGTTGCACTCATTTCCTGTACAACAGAAGAACGATGTGGCCCGTATGAATCCTACCCACATTAGTACCATCAACTGGAAATCACTGCCATGGTGATTATGAGAAGATAAAATAAAACAAGTTCCTAAAAGGTCCCATCAAGTTTGACCTTAAATAATTAGATTTCTAATGCATAGGAAGGCCACTAATAACAAGATACCCTGAAAGCAGAAATCCAGATGTTTTTCTGGGAGGCAGCAGGCAGAACTGAGGGAAGGCACATTGTTTTTCCACTGTCTTTAATTTTCGATACAGAGTCTGCAATGAGCTGCTAATCATCATACACTATGCCATCAGGGTTTTTCACCTATTTACATATAAATAGTTCTGACCTGACTTGGCTACCAACAACGGTTAATTTAATTTATTGTCCTTTGGCAAGTGAATAGTCATTGGTTTTCTAGCACTTTTAACCTTGGCAAACCCTTGGGAAATAAAAATTAGATTGAAAGAAAATTACTAGTGGTGGAGAACAGTAAGAAAGTGACAGTAGTATATATAAACCTCAGGCAGCAGTGGAATAAAGTGTCATATTATTGTATGCTGTCTTCTAAAGTTCAATATTACTTTCTTGATTTACACTTCTGTAATTTTTTCTCAGTAATTCTTCTTGCTTTGGGGACTTTTGTACCTACCTTCATATTTTTCAGCTGGGAAGAGGAATTAACCTATTTAGCATAAGAAATCCATCAGAATTCATAAGAATAAACCAGTGGTGTGCAACCAGCAACAGCTAAATGAGGTGACAGTTATTGACCACTAATGACTGAATATTAGTGTAAGATTATTTGATCATCACCCCTGTGCCACTTGCATGATAATACGTGTGCAGGGCTGCATTTCAGCCTTTGGACTCTGGTGAGAAAATACAAAGCCAGAAGCTCTGCTTTCCTCCTGCAACACATACAGCTGTCTCCTGGCTTTCACTTCAAGCGTAAAGTGCTCAATTGAGTGCACCCATAATGATTCACTATTGACACTGTTATCGCAGTGAAGTCTAGATAATGAAGATCAGGAGTGCAATAATAGGAACTGACAGTTCTAGAGTTTGCTGGGAGTGCTAATCTTTTGAAAAACTTCTGAGTGAAAGCTCTTATGGGCTGAAAGAGTGACCACTTGAAAAAAAGAAACCACCACCAAAAAAAAAGGGAAATGAACACAGGAAAATGCCAGACAAGCTGAACGCAAGCAGCTCTGCCTCAGGAAGTGCACGTGCCTTGCTCTTCCTCAGCCTGGAGCTGAGGTGCAGCATTGTGTGAGAGGGGAGGCTTGGTGGGCTACCAGAGCAGATGTGGGCCACCTCCTGCCCTGACAGCACTGGCTCTGGGCAGAGTGATGGGAGCAGAAGGGTGGAGGTAGAGATGGTTGCAAAATGGATTTCTTAATTGTTCCTAGTTTGCTAGAACAATTGGAGTACTTACACTTGAAAGGAGAGAAGACTGTGCTGACAGAAGCTCTTATCCAAAATCCCAGGGATTTCAGTTATCTTTTCATCACTAATTATAAGGATCAGAAAAACGCATTTCTCTGTAACGGCGTGATCTGGAGAATATCAGAACTTCACAATGAGGCAGCAGGTTCAGGAAATGGCAGGTTCTGAAATGTTGAAAAAAAAACAAATTAAATTTTTATGCCAATATGTTTTAACTGAAGTATTTTTATGTCAAGTGTGTGTTACCAGCAATGCTTTTTTCATCTCGCAGGGGATTTTTGTTTAAAAAACTAAAATCAATAACCATTGTGCAAGATGATAGATTCCATTTTCAGCTCAGAAGCGATTTCCTTTTCTGCTCCTCTCTAAAACCAGATTTTGCTTCTCAGTCAGCTCTGGAGAATCATTTTGAAAATAAACTTTTACATTTGTGATGTTAAAAGCCCAAACATATTCTAAGCAGTTGTTCAAACAGACAAGTATTACACGCTTTAACACAATCGTCCTGGTTTATCTCAGGTATTATCTGCCATTTCATCAGAGGTCAAGTCACTGTGAATTGCAAATGCTATTTGATATCACATCAGTCATTATTTACCCTCACGTTCCTGAGATTCAGGCCAGTTGGTATGTTCTGCATTGGGTCACTTAAGCTGTTTGTTTCAATAATACAGCATCACTTCATGACTTAAATTCAAAGTGATTAAAAACCTCTGCAAAGTAAGAAAATATGGACAGTTCCCATTTTACTGATGGGAGCTCCGAGAGACATTTCAGAGAGATGTCAATACTTCACCAGGAGGAACTGTGGAGCACGGAGGCACATGGCTGCCACTGAAACCAAACACCAACAAAGCGTCCAGGCTCTCTGGAGAGCCTACCTGGTGCAGCTCGAGGTCTTTCGGTAATTCTGCACATTTTCAAACATAGCCTAAGAGACAGCCTGTGCTGGTGGGTCTCCCCTCTGCATGGTGTAATTTGCTCTCCTTCTCAGCATCCAAACAGCTGTACAGTAACGCTAGCTCGGCAATACTTGCACTGCACAGAGCATTGCTTTATGGTACAGGCTTATCTGAACTGTGCGATATGCACAGTTCCCGTGTTAGCATGAAATGAGAATTTGCCTTTCTAATACTTTTGGAATAAAAACAGTTTCTGCTGAATCAACTGTTTTTCAGAAAACAATCAACTTCAACAAATTTTTTTTTTGGGAAGTCAAATTACTTGATTTCTCCTGAAGCTGGATGACAGTGACCTGCTGCTGAACTGAACCTGTCTGTTTAATTCAAGATCAGCAAGTGCAACAGCACATAATTCTACACGCACACCAAGCAATCCGCTGCCTTGGACAACTGAACTTGAGTACTAAGCTACCTTAAAATAGTCTATTTAATTTCCTGTAAGAGAAGTAGTGCTATTTCCAAACCCACTGGAAGCAGCTGAGATAAGTTTACAGAGTCTGCATCACTTCTGAAAATGGAAAATAAGCTCTTATCCAGCCTAGACATTTTCTAAATGTTTATTACTGCTCTCAGTGTGTAACACAGTAAAATTAGGGCAAAGCCCACAATTAAAACAGGTTTCTTGCTGCTTGTCTGTTCTGAAATCAATAAATTATACTTAATTGCTCAGGACTATCCTCTTTTTAGGTCTGCATGCAGCTGAGCTGCTGGTCACAGTTCTGGATGTTCCTTTTACGAGCAGAAGGTGCGTACAGTTTGACAACAGGGAAAGTGAATAGGGATTAATCATCAGTTTTGAAACCAGCATAATGGCTGCTCTTGATCATATGAATTTTTTAGAAGGTAGTATTCTTTTTACCAAACTGGCCATGATACAAACGGTATCATGAGCCACAGCAGCTTCCAAATAGTTTTACTACAAATTGGGATCTGAAGGGAAAGAGTCAGACGGCAGATGGAGGAGATTATGGGTTGGTGGCTGCACTCTGACACGCAGCAGGTCACTGGGGTTTGCACTCCTTAGGGACACTGGAGTGGCATTTGTTGAGCGTGACGTCTTGTGCAGTTCATCAATGTCCTACAGCTACTGTAAGGGGTAATTGTAAACTCACATTTTGGGATGAACACTTTTGCACACTTTCCTACTTTTTATCTATTCATTTGTTTTCTACATATTTGGAAGCTACTTCAATGGGCCCTAAGGTCCTTGGCTATAGATATCTTTAAGCTAGATTTGCACACAGTTTAACAGAACTCAGCACTGCTCTAGGAACTCAGATACGCTAAGTCTTCAAATTAAGTTCTACTGATGATGACTTAAAGCCTGGAAAATCCTCTCACCCCCATGGGCTGCATGGCATGCGGGTGGACTCGGAGCTCCTCAGAGGAACCTGAGCCTCGGGAGCACTGTGCTGAGCATCCCGCCAGGCCAACGGGGCTGCACCAACACCGCGCACTGGGACCAGCAGCCAGGCAGCAGCACAGCATAGGAGGGGAACCAGAGGGCTGAAGCCAAGCTCTGGTGAAGGCTGAACACAGAGGATTAGGCTGCTAAATGCATTTTCATGACAAGTGAATAATGAGCTCCTACTGGTGAGACACTGCTCGTTAGATTTCAATATTTAAAAGGATTTATGAAGGCTTATTACTAGCGACTGCATTAATAAAGTCCACGTGGGTCTGCTCTCCCTTAGCCCACCTCCTGGTGTTGACATTTTCCTTCCTTTCAATAAAATTATAAATAAATAAATAAATAAATAAATAAAAGGAGCAGGAGCCCCTATTTGCTTTCCAGAGCTGAAGGAATTCTGAACTGTGTGAGCAAGAGGTAAGCAGGAAGAGCCCTCACGCTTCGGTTCTTTGACTGCAGAGAGAAGCAAAACTCTCAGCAGCGCTAACCCTGAGATCAGAAGCCTCACTACGAAGGCAGTCAGAACGCACACAACTCTGATCAGCAGGCTTACACAATTATGCAGCAGGGGCTGATTCAGCCAACAGTGCTTGCAGGCCCTCTGGGTGATGCATCTCCCAGCTCATGAGATACACTCGGATGGTACCAGCACTGACTGACAGCTTCATTGTAGCAAATTTAGCACACTGGCATTTCATTAGAGCTCAGCAGAAGATGTGCTGAAATTAATGGAGAAAACTCTCTTGTTTTTAGCAGCCTTTAGACAAGGTAGCAGTTTTTAGTTCCGTTTAGATGGTGGGAGACCCCCTTAAAACAACCATAGCTTCAAAAATTTCATAAAATGAAAATGAGTGGCAGGTGTGTGTTGTTTGTGCTTTTGAACACCTCCCGTCCTCATAACTACACAAAACATCTGTCAGGATGGAAAGTCAAGAGAAGCACACACAATGCTTTGCCTCCGCTCCAATATCACTCCCTTCATTTGTTTGTCCCCTCTTTTCCCATTCACTTTCCTTTTCCAGTCTCCTTCTGAAACAACTGTCTTCTCCAACCCCTCCTCCAACCTTAACCTCTCTAATTTTCATCTTTAACTAGCATTGCCATTTGCTATGGCCTTTTTTACAGGTGCTCTTTGTTAAGGGATCCCTGGAGGGGCCAGTGGAATGTCAGAGATGAGGGAGGAGAGGATGAGGGTCCGTGAGGAGTGAGTCTCCCATCTGGGAGCGCTGAGTCAGCAGCTGCTGCGGTCACTTCTCTCTGCTAGGAGGGTATTTGGAAAACAAGCTGAGAAAATAAAAGGCAATAGAAAATAAGAGCGAAAAAACACTGTGAAATTTATCAGGAGAAAATGTTAATTACGCTTTAAAGTTCTTAGTCACCCAAGCTTCTATTTACAATAGAAACATTCCAAATTATCTCTGCATTTTTAAACTGTGATTACAGTTCTATTTACTACTTATCTCTCACTGTCTTTATTCTAACTGGAAAAATATCAAGCTTTTCTTAATTTCTGGATATTGTTCTGTCACTTTTTACTGAACTCCTTGTGTATGACAGACATCCCGATGTCCGCAGCCACAGGAAATGCAGAGCCAGCTGGCTGCGCGGGTCACTGCGGACGGTTCAGTGCACACCACAGGTGCTGCCTCCAGAGCCCCGGGCTGCAGGATGGTGGGAATTAATCCTGTCACACCCTCCCCAAAACCTCACTGCAGACTCCTTCATAGTAGTGACCATGCTGCAAAAATAGCACAAAACTTCATCACCTCTGTATCTTGGATCGCTAGAGTAAAAGGCAATGTACAATTTATACCTATTCTTGCATTTACATCCATCCAGATTTTGCCAGTGTATTAATTGGGAGCAAGACTATGCCCACAGGCTACAAAGCTGGCAGCAGCTGTAAAGAAATGCATTAGGCTCTCCAGGGCTGCATTCATGTGTGCCGGGGATAAGAGCTCGTCTTTCCTTAATCAACACTGCCTTCGTTAACAAGGAATACTCAGGAAGGCAATGACCTTTTCTAAGATGAACCAAACTTCACTTCCCAAGCAAGGAAAGGGCTTCGAACGTGGTCACTTGTTTCTGAGTTTCTAATCCGAATGTGGTGTGTAACATTGTGGCTTCCAAAGTTCCTCATTCCTCAGCCATGTGCAGCTGAGATATTCTGATTCTTCACCTTGAAATAATTATCCTGTTAAATATCAGGCAAAGGTAACTTCAAAATGATTTTACAAACCTTAAAAAATACAAGCACATTTCTATTCAAAAGAAGGCTTTTGGTGGTAAATTATGTGTTTAATTAAATAAAGAAGAAAAAGCAATTTTATTGTAGGTTTGCTTCTCAAATTTCTGTGGGCTTGTAGACATCTATAATAAAAATGCTGAAACGGAAAAATCCTTCAGTACTGAAGCTATCAGAGGGATTCCATATCTCCCCCCACAGTACAAGCGTGCTTTCAGCATTCAGTGTTTGAAAACAGCAAGGATCAAATGCTGAAGTCAAAGGTGATGTCTGACAAAGCAAGGAACTTCAGGTTGAGATGGTACCTGTATGTGCCACGTGGTCAGGAACACCGAGAGCTCCCTTCCAGAGGTTCAGATGTATGAGTTCACTCTCACTGCACAGCAGACAGACGTGTGCAGAGCCCTACAATCTCGAGACACGGGAGGCTTGTCTGATGCAATGTCTTGATCTGGGTTTTGCAATACTAGATGCAAAGTCATTGAATTTTTCTGGCAATAGTTGTAGGCAAGGCAAAATGAAATTTCTCTCTAGCTATGAATGCATCCTAATTGCTTTACTAAAACTCCTTGCTAGAGGAAATGACTTCTGGCTTTGCAGCCTATCAAATTTCTTGAGAACATTGATTCGTAAGCAGAACTTCTGGCTGAAATGAATGGCAGAAACCTTGGTGTGAACCCTGGCTTTCAATACTCCACTTGCTTTCTGCCCATTCTCCTCACTCTCCCTTCTTCGCCCCTCAGCCCCTATTTAACATCTGATCCTTGCAACCATCCTCCTTAAGCGCAAGACGTAATTCATGTGTATAAAGAGAATAAACGCTGAAGTATGTCTACGTGAGAGCAAATCATCACATGAGCTAAATAAACAGTATTAGCAAAACTGTTTCCACTGGGAGCTGCTCAGCTTTCGTGGCCAGCAGATCACTCGTCCCTCCCCAGCACAGCCAGGTGAGCCCACCGAGCTGTGGGGCCCGAGCCAGGCCGGAGCAGAAGGGAGCTGCTGAGCTCAGCGTGTCCGTGGGGGTGTGCCCTGCTGGGGGGAGAATCTGAGCAGAGTTCTTCCCTCTGCTCCTGGCAGCACCTAAACACCTCTGTGCTAACAGGGCGAGGAGAACGCTCCAACCCAGCTGCACAGAGCTCTGAGCCAAAAGGCTCAGCCCCTGCACAGTGCTGTGAGCTGTGCGTGTTCTCGCTGTGGCCTTCATTAACTGCCCCGCACAGAGCTGCTGCTCTGTTTGATGCTGCCCCTGAACCCGCCCGAGGGAGTCAGGGCAGGGCTCAGCACCGCCTCTGTACCCAGCGCAGCCACCTGGCCTGGGAAGAGCCAGGGCCTCCAAAAGCTAACACACAATTGATGATTCTGTACGACAGCCTTGGAAATGGATATTTCCGTCGCAATGAATAAAAGGCATCGCATGTGTGCACCGAGTGAAACCAAAGCCCTTCTGCTGCAGGCTGCTGCAGGGCTCCACGTGAAATATTAAACAGAAGCCTTCATGCCTGGAGTCCTCACTGGGTCACCGCAGCCTTCAGCTACCCTGCCAGCTCCGTCCTCTCCTTGCAGTGTAATTAAGTAAGGGCAAAACGGTCTGAACCCACTAATGGCGGCCCATGGCCCAGAAGGAAATCACTGCTTTACCCTGGGACACCTGCTCTGATTTGGCACAGCACCACTTGACTGAGAGGCTTCATCTGGCAGCGAGACCACCAGCACGTACGCACGGAACAGCACCAGCACTGAGGTGGTTTCTGCCTGCTCACACTGTGCTCACAAACACTAGTGAAGGTTGAAAGGACCACGGACTGCAGGCCCACTGCCCTCCCCACAGCCCGCAGGCAAGCTCCGATGTCAGGCCGGCGGTGTTAGGGGCTGAGCCGCGCAGCCACCTGGAGGTGCATCAGCACAGCTGCGACTGGGGGTCAGACGTCACAAGCTTGCTCCATCAACAGTTGGACCCAGAGCAGCTCCCCAGCACATCACATCTAGGTATTGCACGGTTACAAGGAAATTCTCCTGGGCAAGGTTTTCCACCTCTGCCTACTGTCACATTTCTGCCATTGTCTTCTGAGGCCGCTGGTTCGTACCTGCTGGGATGAGACTATTTGTTTAAAAATCCCACGAAAAATAAGCGAAAGGGTTTTGATAGACCTTTTTTCAACTGTAATCATCTTGAAAGTAATTATCTCTGGAGAAATATAGCTCTGCTCTTCTATTGCATTAAACCATCGTTGTTTTTTCCTTTTCAGATGCAGCCAAAATCAGACGAAATGTTGACAGTAAGGAGCGTATTCAGAAAGCAGGGATGCCCCAGTCCATAACACCACCACCACTCCCTGAGTCGGATGGGCCGGCTGCTGCCCCACGCTGAGCTCACGAGGGATGAATCATGTCGGGCCCTACTCTGCTGCTCTACATTCTCCAGGTCTGAAGCCACGAGCCTGCTGCTCGCCCTTACCCAGCGCACAACCACTGCTCCTCGGCTCTCAGCGCGGTGACCACGCGTGCTGAGCCCAGCACACTGCAGGGCTGCCGCACTGCTGCTGGGGCCCAGCCTTCCCCGACACCTGGCAGCTCAGCTAAGCCTTCCCTCATCAGCCACAAGCGGCTTTCCAGGCTGTTAATGGTGGAACTTGTAATAAAGTGCACATTATTTGATTCTGAACAGACAATTAGACTTCCTCACTTAGTTTTTAAGGCTCTAACTGCCTGACTGACACTAATGTGAATTAACCAGCATCCCACCTTGCTACACCACTGCCATTAATGCCAGCACAATGTGCACAATAATTATGATATATTCTATAGCTGGCAGCTCATCTCCATATCATTCACCTCTTTTTTCCCAAATTGGTGTGATGGTAGGATCACACATTCCCTAATTAACACCTTCTTTCTGTGGTTTCTAATGAGTCTGTTGATACCACTTCTCCAGGCTGCCTCTATGATAATAATGTCTTGTGGGTACATCCAGCTCCAACTGTCCGCTTTAATTAAGAGACAGATGTCACTGACTCTCTTCTGTTTAACAGGCACACAGCCCCCTGGATGGTGACTGAGGAAGGGAAATGCCCTATCTTTCGATTCTTTCTCCATTGCATGTGGCAGGACTCTGAGAGATGGACTGGGTGAGGAATTGGGAAATGAGACTGATAACTGAAACAGCACAGTGTGCGAGAAGATCAGCCTTGGGTGTTTTTTTAAAGAAAAATGGGGCTAAGGCAGAACATAGTGAATTTATGGAAAAGATTTAAGCGAATGACAGGAGAAAGCAACTCTCCCATTTAACATGACTTGTCGGGTTCTCCTATGGCTCTTTCTCCAGTTTCACCAGAAACTAGAAACAGTCAGTTGTGTTCATTTACTGTTTTTCAGAAAACAGATCTGATCCAAAACCCAACAGAGAAGGGGATCTCATTTACCTTTGACAGGCTTTGACCAACCCTGGATCACTGAAGTGAAGATTTTCTATGTCCCTGCCGGTGAGAAAACACAAAACGGAAACACGCGTGCTGCGGAGTTTCAGTAAACTCATAGTGCAGTGGCTCTTGAAAAGCAATGTTTAAGCTAATCCTTCGGGAGGCTAAAAAGATGGAAATCGATGGTATTCGACTGCGTTGTTTTAGCACTGAGAAAGCTATTCAGGATGTAACGTTCAGAGGAAGCATCAGCACTATTCCTTTGCAAGACCTTGGGTCTTTTGATTGTTTGTTTACAAAAGGGGAACACGTACACAAGGAAATACACCCTTCAGAAGGGCAGTCCTTAGTTTCTGTTATCCTATTGGTTTTTGTAATTATACAGCATCACTAGAAACAGTGTTTCATTATTTCATAAATGTAAAATACCTTCAAATTCCAAAGTCTATTTTTAATATTCAAGTCAAAAAGTAGAAAACAGAATTTAAATAACAAATGCGCATTTTATATTTTGCTTGCTTTTTGAAATGGAAAATTTCAGCCTTTGAACACAATGACATCTTAAATTGTGACTGATTTTGAGCCCAGAGCTGAGCGACCATAAGGGATTAACGGGAGGGTTGGAGCCAGTCCTGCTGCTACTCCGAAAGGCAGCAGCAAAGCCTTCAACATTCTCCGCTCAGGTTTGGGCTTTTTCTTCTATTTGCTCTGTGGCACTTAAAATCATTTTCAGCATCTCGCCTGCCACAGTGCCTTCCTTAAATGTGGAGGGACTCACGGCTGCACTTCGCATGGTCCCACCCCTCTTGTCAGATGTATTTTTGCGAAGTGGAGTGAATTGTGAGAGCGTACAGACACTTTGATGTAAACAACTGCTTGATGTAAGATGCAAGTGAAAATAAGCCCGTGCTGATGAAATGATGTGTCATCAGAGAAATAAATGATACCTATGGATCTTTTAATGCCTGTGAATTGATTTCAGAGGGCTTGGAGCTGAAGCCATGAAAGGGACTCTCAGATAAGGGCCCCAGCGGAGGGTGAAGGGAACACGTCTACAGAAACGGCGGGCTGCCCTTCTCCTCTCCCCAGTGTAACAGCCCTGAGACCTCCTCTCTTTGGCTGCGCATAATGTAAGACTCCGAGTGGGAGAAAATGGGTGAGGTGGGAAGACAGGATAGTACTGCAAAGTTATTAACAGCAGGAAGCATCCAGAACAGAAAAAAATGCTTACTCAAGTAATGAAAAGGAGTGTATTGGAAAATCAATGCTCTAGAAAACCCAGAAGAAAGTGTGATATCCTGTAAACTGCACTATTCTTCATTCCTGTTTCAAGGCACAAAGCACTTTATTTCACAAGATTTTTTATAATGGATAAGGCACTTACAACTACAATGCAGGAATGTAGCTTATTAGTTTTCTATAAAAAGAAAAACAATCCAGCTTGCAGCGTTTACCTCATTTCCAGGTTTAATATAGGGCTATTGTGCTGTTGGATTCCTAAGTTTATTGTCTTCAGCAAGAAAAATAGAGGTGAGGATGAAAACAAGATTTCCACTGCTGCTGCTATGAAACAAGAATCAATTTTAATACTGACAAGTGAAAGGCTTTCATGCTTGGATTTAAGATGCTGACACCTTTTTCTTGAAGTGGACGTAAGTATCTTGTCTGTTGAGTTTTCTTTAAAGGTCGTGTTTTATTTCTCCATTCTAGGTGCTCAGTGTGAGAAGCGGTGCTCACGAAGCCAGGGCCCCACTGTCAGAACGCGGCAGCTTGGCGCTGCTTCTGAGTACGCACAGCTTCAGCTGCTCTCCATTATTTGCTTCAAGTAGCCAGCACAACAAAACACTTACCCTCCTGGGCTTGTATCCAGTAAAGCACACTCTTCACTCTATGTTTTTTGTTGTTGGGGTTTTGTTTTTTTTTTGACCTGATTATTTGCCTAAGTGCATTGGGCCTATTTATCCACAGCAAACCAACCTGAAAAGTTGTGCTTTCTCATCAACTTTGATCAAATTAGAGCTTTACCAGGGAAATGCAGGATTAGCTGTTTCTTTACCAGCTGAGCATACAGAAGTGCTGTACTGGATACTTCCAACCCATCAATGAAATGCAACTGCTTGCAGGAACACAGCCCTGGCTGCAGCCTGCTGCAGCTGCAGATCTGCTCGGGCCCATCGCACACAAATCCACCAGAAGAAAAGGATTTTTTAGAGCTGCCATTTAACCACAGTCTTTGTTGGAGCTGAGCAAGCATGGTGCTTCTTTCAGACAGCTTTGGACAGGCAAGGCTGATTTTTGAAAGAGGAAAATTGTTTTTCAAAGCTCCAGGCAAAATTTTCTGCTATAAAGTGGGTCGGTGTTGCAATACACTACATGCAATGGTCTCTCTCTCACACAAGCACCAGGAGAAAATGGGTGAGGAAAGCAGCAAGGGAGGTGTCAGCTGAGTGCCTGGTGGGCTCTGTCCCCCCTCCCCCCTCGGAAAGGGACAGGCAGCGGCCGGGCAGCTGGGCTACGGGAGCATCGCCCCTCGCTGCACCTCTCTGCATCTTCGCTGCCATGCAGCTCACCACACACAGTAAGCTTACCATTTTCTGTAACACCTAGAGATCATTACACCAGGTTCTGTGGAACTATCACCCCAACTGAGTATACCGACACAATTCCTCCTCAGGAATAACGACTGACAAGCCCAAATGACACAGGCCTTCATGACAGAAAAAGACTCCAGAGAACAGAAATTTTCTTCTGACAATACATCAAACTTCAGGTAAATTCAGACGTATTCTCTTGAATGTCAGGAAAAAGTTAGGCAAAGTGTAGGGCTTTCCCAGAGTTGGAAGGGATCCTGCACGCTCACTGCAGCCCCTGGGAGCACAGCTCCCGTGAGGAGCCGCACGGCCTGGCCTGGGACTCCTCGGGCAGCAGGCCCAGCCCTGTGTGCTGGGTACAGAGCATGGACACAGCCATCCCCTTCTGCTCAGAGATCTGGCCCCACTCCCTCTTCATTAGATTTAGGACATCCTGGACAACCTGGGCGCTGCTGGTTCCATCAGCACCCTCCCTCGCCCCCGCTCTTCCCACAGGAGCAGAAGCAGGCTGCCCTGCATGTTATCAAGCACCCGTTGGTTTGCATCACAGCAGGTCCAGCGGCTGAGGAGTGATCTGTCTCCAGTTTTAGGGACAATCATCACATCTCAACTTAAGACAGCAAGTGACAGAGGCTGTAAATTGGAAAATAAAAGATTTTGTGGCCTGAAGTCCTGCAGACAGGATAAATCCTTCAAATTACATGAGATCCTGGTTAAAAACATTACTTTGCTGTTCAAAAGTCTTCCAACATTTTTCATTCTTTGCTAAATTTATCACCACTAAATCCCTTCCTTAAGATCAAAGTCTTTTGGGATACAGAAGCTGAAAGACTTAAAAGCAGTATGATACAAGGAGACTCTACGATGGAAACAGGCTTCAGTTAAACCTCTGGGTTGTTTCTGTAACTCAGCTTGATGCCCTACCTCAATGCCATCAGCAACAAAAGACTCCTGAACAGGAGACTGTGACCTAGGGGATGTGCCCACTGACTCAGGTATTTGTAGATGTTGCTAAGAGACACAGCCTTGTTCAGAAGGCCCTCAGAATAATTAATTTCCAAACTACACTGATGAGATTTTTCCCCAGATCATACGAACAGAAATTCTTTTGTAGTACATCTCACCTCCATCACCAGAGAGGAAAAAAAAAAACACATTTCTCCATATATATGTTTGCTTTTATTGCAATACTTCACATTTTAAATAGGTAAGCTCGCTTCCCAGTGGAGGTCCAGTTCAAAAATCAATTAAATCAATTGGAAATGATGGAGGAGTTAATGTATTTTTTATTTTCCCCTGTTCTAGAAACATTCAAGGAATACAATACCAGCCAAGGGGAGAGAACAGCAATCAACAACACAAAAATCAGCCTGTCAGACCAAGATACTTCTCTATCGATCACTTCCATAGTATCCAGACAATATGTTCAATACCCACCTCAAAATACTAAATCAGTTAGGCACTCCCTAGTTCACGATTGCTTTCCATTGGGGTGCATCACCAGCATTTTCAACAGATCTTTTAATAACCAGCTTGCTCTGTATAAATTCCAAAGACAAACTCCTGAGTGACATTCTAATTACTAAGACACAAGCAACAAATTTTTCTGGCCAAGCTGTGTTTAATATAGAATAAACGACTGGGAACAAAGGGAGTTCCTTACAGCCCTGATTTAGGGCTGATCAGCTTAGAGCCTGTGCTGCTGTTTGACCGAGAGGAGCCTGTGTCAGACAAAGAGGTTAAGAAGCTCATGGCAAGTGGGCACAGAGAAAGTCCTTCCAAAGATTATTATCTTTGTTATTATCTCATTAAACTGATCCAGTGTTGGCAAGACATGCTGCATAATCCAAGCATGCTATGGAACTCATGTTGTGGTCAATCCCATGAGCCATACATCCACGACACAAACGCAGAACGCTGCCTGCAGCTATGTGCTGAACAAACTCTTGCTAAAAACAACAGCGCTTATACCAAGACTGTTGAAGACAATGTTATAGCATAGCACAGTAGGATTTGATGGACTTGAAGTCTCCAAAAATATCCTTCTGCCTTTACCCAGAATCAACTACAGCTACGCAAGTGCTGCTCTGTTCTGACAGACACCCACTGACTTAAACTCTAGAAATATTGGTCCACATTTTTAGCTAAAGAGAAGCAGCAAAGTTGCTGGGCAACAACTGGTGTCAGCCAAAGAATCAGCTCTGATGGCTCTAGACCCCAGGCTTTCTGACTTGGAAACTCATAGGTGAAGTCACCGTTCACAGCCACCTCCTGCATCAGCGCAGTGGGAATCAGGATGTGTGATTGCTGGCTCTCAGGCAGGTGGTGGGGGGTATGGAATGGATGCAAGCAGCGTTTGATTGTTCCATTTTACTCTCTATTCAATATCCACTGCACTGCATTCTTTGGTTTCCTGCTGAAATGCAGTGAAAATCACCGTTGTCTCAGGCCTGGAAACTCTGTCATCTTCTTGGCTTTCTCCTGGCTCTCTCCAAGTCTACTGACTTTTTTTTCATTTCTTTCTTTCTTTTTTTTTTTTTTTTTTTTTTTTTTTTAAACAGTATCTTCTTCTGCAGGGAGTACTAAGTTCTGAGAGTTCTGCAGGGAGTAGATGATATTCCCCATGCCTGTGACTCATTCAGGTGCATATATAGAAATATCTGTGTGCCAAGCTAGGCTAATTATGCCACTATTCCCCAGTTGTGGATTAGAGCAAAAATTCAATTAAAATTCAGCCCTTCTTCATGATACTTGAAGCACAATTTCTGAACCAGTGTTACCCCAGTAAGTGCCAGAATGCGATAACAGACAGCTGAATGCTAAGAAACCACATCGCGGTGGGAGTGGGAAGCCTAACTTCTCTGTGCCTTGGAAAACCTACTCCTCCATCACTGAAATGCAGCATCCAGAAGCAATGTCAGAGGGAAAGCATTTTTGTGTTTTGTGAACCCGATTACGGAGATAAATAATGCATCACTGTTGGACCTTTATCAGGGCCTGCACATCTACAAGGAGCTGCACTGCTCTGCAGCTTCCAGCCAGAGAGCCAGAGCTGCCCCAACAGAGCTGTGTAGGGGGAGACAGCACCGAGGATCCTGGATTTGAACCCATTCTCCTGTCACTGGTACTCGTTAAATTCGACAGCACAGACAAACAAAGTGTTTCTGTTGTTTCCATCCAGCATAAGGAGGTTATTGTGGACTGCCTCACTCCCACAGGGCCCTATGGCAGCCCGCAGGGGCGGCAGCTGAGGAGTGTGGCTCTCAGCACCGTGTACCACAAACAGGACTCACTGAACACTTTTTTTTTTTTTACCACTCTGAATGCAGTTTCAAAGGAATCATTATCCCAGCTGTGGGTTTGGGAAAGGAAGACATTTTACTAAGGAACGTTTGCAACTTGGCTTCTGCATTTTGGGGCGTTCCTGTGTTTGAGAGCCCAGCGGCAGCTGAGACCTCACCTTACAGAAGCACCAGTTACACTGAATTACACTTCCAGCTGAATCACTGGAAGCAGCAGGTTATCAGCATTTCCAAAAAAAAATAAAAAATAAAAATCTAAAGAGACCTAAATGAATTTGCTGCAATAATTTAGACAAGCAAAAATAAAGGATTGCTTTGGAAAAAAACCCTGGCCCACCTCATCCAAGGTCACACAGTGCATCCATTGCACAGGAGGGCACTCAGCCCAGGTCTCCTCACAGTGCAAAAAGCAGATTATAACAGAGCTACATGGAAACTGGGCTAATGATTCAGCCGTGGGCTTTGCAGCATCATGTCCCTAGTGCACAATCTGAATGACACTGATGAAGCATCATCATCATTTCATAATCATCCACACCAACGTGGACACCGGAGTACACCAAGATATTTATGAGGCCCATTAGGAAATACACGTGGGCTCCTTCCCTGTGGTATGAAAAGTCAGAGTAACCACACACTGTTGTTTTGAGGGGTTTTTTTTAAGGCTTATTTGAAGCATGGAAAACATACAAAGAGGAAGGACAAATTCTTAAACCAGAATGAGCTGAGAGAAAACAACATTATTTATATATACTGGTATGATTTTCTGGTAACCAGCAGAAGTCCAAGCATCTTTAATGACGTCTTCCCTTTACTATTATTTAAAATATCCATACTATGTCCTGATAAGTCTACTCCAAGTATACGGAATTGTTCCTACATAAGCACTGCTGTAAAATAAGCTTTGCCAATCAGAACCTGGATGAAAACCAAAGCAAGCACGTTATTATTTTTTTAATTTATTGAACCTGGTGTTTTCAGATAAATATGGAAATTCTGAATAAACAAAAATCAATACTAAAGGTCAGACACAATGAAGAAACACTAAGAAAACACTTTCTGAATATCATAGGGTCCTCACACTTGCATTTGTCAGAGTAGCCTTTCAACAAAACCGTCCCCGTTACAAAGGAAGAAAGCAAATTCTCCTAGAGACATGCCTTAAGGAAAGGCAAAAAGAGTAACAGTCACGTATTAGGTATGTTTAAGAAATCCTCACAGTATTTTTTTCTTGCTATGTGATAATCTGATTATATGGTATCACTTCCATAACTCCAGATAACAAACCTGGCACCTAGAGAGCAGGAAACATTTAATGCAGTAATTTAAAAAACTAAAAATAAGTAAGAGGCCAGTGTGGTGAATGCCTTTAGAACCTTCCCCCCTTCTGCTCCTCAGCCTTTCTCACTCAGAAAATTCACGTAATGGATCTCCAACAAACTGCAGGAGATTTAATATAGAAAAAACATGGAATAGTAGTAAAATGTGTTTTAATATATACGCAAAGATCAGAAATTAAAAATGTTTCCAGTTCAGCATGAGTAAATCTTCTGCAGAACCCACTGCTCCTTTTGCTAGTTTAACAACTTCTGCAACAGCTACGAGGCAAGGGCTAAATTGCTAACAGTATAAACCATACGTGTGCAGCTGAAACTCCAAACAGCAGTAATTTGTTACACAAATTACCTCCTTCAAACTGACATTTAATATTCTGTAATAGATTTTGAGAGACCTCCTCCTATAGAAACATTGAAATATGATTAAAGAGGGAAGGAAGGGGTTAATTTTCTTTTTAGTTGCCCTTTTCTATTATTCACAGTTCCTCTGCATAATGCTGTTTAGATGTAATCCTTTATAGGTTTTATACTGTCTGCCATTAGTATTAAAACTGGAATTTATTATAGGGCACATGTTCATCTGGTGTAAGATGAAATAAAAGCTACAGAGCAAAAATAATGCTAACGACTAGAGCAATAAGCTTCTCTCTAGCTTTTACTGATTGACAGAGTTGTAAACTTTCTTTAAAGAAGATATAGAGAATATTTGTTCACAAAAAAAGGCTTCTCTTCTCCTAGTAGAAGAAAGGTGGTAATTCCCTGCCCCAGCATGCATCCACTGAGAACATACCCCCATAAAATGCAAAGAAATGCTACATAAAACTACCTCTTAAATCTTGGGTGTATTCTCAAAAACGAAACCAGACCAGCTCAGAACACAAAGCTGAAAACAAAGCTGGTATGTAACAAAATTCATCAGATAAAATTTCTTCTAGAATGCTTGAGAAAGCCTCCCAGAAATTCATTTCTAGATGAAAAGTGTGTCTATGCACCACTGATTCACGCTTCTAAAAATGTCTTTCTGCTTTTCCTTCTGAACCTTCTAGCCACCTGTTGCATTAATTCATCTTACATAGGAACCTTATACAAAATAAAGCAAACCCATCTGTCTAAAATCACGCTGCCTTGGGCACACAGCCATGAACCAAATCTTCCTTGGTCCTATCCAGTCCCAAGGAAGAGACAAACTCCACGTGCCAGCACCTGGTGGCTCCTGTCACTTTCAGCCCCACACTTCGCTGTGTGTAATTCCGGGGGAGAGGTTACTAAATGCTCACTGAATAATGTCACGCCAATGTCACGTCATGGCTAACACCAAACCTCTGACTGTACTGCTGCTGAGATACAATGCATTTGCTGTCACTAAAAATGGAACTGTGACACCAAAAGTGGAAGAGTTTGTGTAACTCGGCGAAGCAGCTGCAGCGTGCCTTGCCTCGAGGACAGCCCAGACCACGTTGCCTGAAGCCGTAGGAGCAGTGAGCCCAGCTCCAAGGCACAGCTCTGAATGGGCATGCAAAGCCCACCAGCTAGGTCCAAGCTTCTCACCTACCCCGAAGAATATCAGATTATCTGTTAATGACACAGGCAAATTCCATTTTCTGTACAACATCATTCCCAGTCCTAATCCTAGCCTTATCCTAACTGATCTCAGCAAGACAAATAATCACTTCCAAACACGTGGCAATCCTCAACCCCAAAAGAGCTTTGTCCACCTGTTGGAATGGGAAGTCAAACAACCTACAACAACTTGCATGGCCCTCCTTTGCTTTTTTCCCCTTTACACAGGTCCCTAAAACCTATCCTGAATTTCTTATAAGAACTTGAATTTATCCAGGCAGAGTCGCACGGCTGGCATGCAATGATATCTCCATCTAAAACCAACACATGTGTAAACCATTTTCAGTTTTCAAGGATGAGTGACATTTCATCAAGTTTCAGGTCACTTTGCTCTGCTAGGAAATGAAGCAGTATATCCATGCTTTAATGGGAGACAGGCTCAGGTTTTTTTAAAGTAGGAATCAAAGTGGTAAAAAACATCATAGTGACTTGAGTAATAAGTTGGGGGCAAGATAAAAAAATGCAGCAATCTTTGGCAGGACTCTGAAACAATTAGCCAGATTTTTAGAAACAATTGTACATTAAAATAGTAATATTGGTGCCTTAGCAGCAACATTGCCACCCATCCCACTGTATATTAGAGAGAGCTTGTGGAAATAGAACCAAATACTTTTTGCTTGTGTGCTCGAAGATGGGTTTTTTTTTCAGCAAAGTAGAGAAGTATTTGAATAGCTTTAGGTATTAAAATAAATAAATAAATAAAATATTTCAATACTTGATTTGGGAATTAGCAATGATTACCAAAAGAGCCACCTCAGGTAGTCTTCATTTCTCCTGATATACTTCATCCTCAGCTTAAACACTGAAGGTCCCTGGCTGAGGATGTACCTCGATGCTATTAGCCTGCCAAGGACTGACTGCACAAAGCCAGCTGGCCACAGCTGCAGCCCCAGAAACATTCCCATATATTCGTACAGATGTACCTCACGTCTGCATCTTATACTCAGAAAACTACACAAGAAAACAAGCGATGCCCCAATCAGTCCTTCAATATTTGGGTTTTGCTGTACTATGGCTGCTTGTATGCACAATTTCATTTGATCTTCATGAAATGCTGTATTGCCAGACTCTGTAATGAAACATATTATGTCCCCAAGCCTCAAATATCAAGCAAGATTATTCTCTCATCTTATAATGTAAAGAAGTTTTGATATTGAAAGCAATGCCATACAATTTTTCAAATACACACACGACAGGCAGTATAATTAATAGCAGTGCATGTTCAGTTAGAGGCTGTGTTCTCCCATAAATAGGAAATACTGAGATAGCACTTTGCAGGAATGGTTATTGCATTCATAACAGAGAACACTGCCCCAAGCAGCAGCTGTGAGTCACGCTGTGAACAAGTTCCAGAATGGCCCTTGGCAGGTTAACACGTAGTGAAGGTACTTCAGGGCACTGCACCAGTAACGTGGCATTTTTCACATCCAGAGGGATGGAAGATATTGCAGATGGCACATCCAGAGACAACTGTAAGAAGTCTTTGATTCACAGGTGGTACTGTATTCTGCGTCATGCCACCTGCTTCTACCAGGGAAGGCAACCATGACAGTGCTTTTCAGTGTGATCCTGTTAGAGCAGCCAAAGCACAAAGGTAACCAAACAGCAAGGCAGAGCTCTCCAGCTCCCCTCCTGCATCCCACCCTGCTGCCCACAGACTCCTCCTCACTGCTCTTCCTGGGGCTTGAGCTTCTTCTCTGGGTGGTTCAGCAGAATTCCTCACACGCTCTCTGCTAAGCTGTCCCGCACCAACACCCAGAGCCCTCAGCTTGCCTCCAGCGCTCAGAGAAATCCTGCCGAGCCGCCCGGCTGCTGCCCCCGGCCTGTGTCCTGGGGAGGCACGCCGACCCTCCCGTGGGCACCCTGCAAAGGACTCGGCTCAGTCTCTCCATGCATCCCACCTTCACCATGTGTTCCCTTCAAACACAAAGCCTGTGTGTGGCATTGCCTAAATAACAACGCTGTTTTCCATGGAAAACCCAAGGGACTTAAACGCTCCTGCTGCCGACCGCCAGTTGGTTTCTCTCTATCTATCCAGTTCAGCAGCCTCAGGCTGCTGCACGTTTTGTACACGGGAGCAAAGATCCTGTGGCTGAAGCCAGAGCTGTGTGGCCACAAGGTAAGAACCAGCAAGCCATGCAAAGAGAGCAGGAATACAACCAGCCCCAGTGTGATTCCTGCTGCACAGCCTCAGTCATCCCTTCCAAATGGGTGGGTGCAAAACTTGGAGAGCAAATAGAATTTGCACCAAGAGAAAATGTATCTAAATACATGATGTTTGCTTATTTCTGTGTTGTGGCTAAGGAGCACGGTAGATGTTGAAATTCGGGCTCATGTATTCTCATGCTGCAGCGCAATGAACTTGCTGCAGGTTGAAACTGTGGCCTAACTGCACATTTCTGAGTTCCATGTGCACAGGGAAACAGAGATGTAAAATTATGGGGGGATCAAGAAAATTGTAGCTCAACAGCAGCACCAGTTATCTGCAACCAGATGGAAAAACGCTGAGGGAAATACCCTTCAGAAAAGAAGGTCCCACATTAGCATGGCACCACCTAACAGCCCTTCCACATGCCGTGGTGTTTGCTCCCCAGTTTGGTTCCTCAAGGAAGAACAAGAACACAAGAACAGATCCCCATGCACCTCAGCGAAACCAATAAAGCCCACTGCAGCTGTCAAGAAGTAATCTTGATGCAAATACCACTGGTGCTGCCAAGCTTTTCTCTTTTATTGGTGGAGTTTGGAAGAGGAAATCCACATGCAAATGGCAGGAGATGGCACAGAAGGCTCGCTCCAAGCGAGCTCCCCTGAACGCAGCACCCATCAGACGTCACGCGGTGTAACAGCCGTGCAGGATGCTTCCTGCATGTATAAATGAAGTGACTGCCACGTTCCAGTTTTGGATTGCAATCTGGTTGGTCCCTTTATATAAGGAGAAAAAATGTAGGACGCCAAAGTGCAAAGAGCTCCGGATACCAAAAAAAGGAATAATGTGTAAAGGTGCATACAGTACTCATGAATAGCTTGTCTCCTCTGAATTTAGCTTCTTATCTGTTGCTTTTTGGAGAGTAGAAAAACTCTCCAAAAACTCTAATGGAAAATTTCATCTAATAAAAATTACCCCTTTTTAATTTTTAGCCATTTGCCAAACAGATTCTGTTCATAATTACACTCCTAGATTTCTGCAGAGCCCTGAGGGCTATGAGCCTGCGGTGCTGGAGATCAGTCCCTCATACTTCTGCAGCCTTCCATGATGTCCCAGCTGCATCAGAGAGCCATAAAGGGGTACAGTGGGCTCCTGGAATAAACACATGGTGAGTCGAAGTGTTTCCTGCTGGGCACAAAAACATTGCGCTGGATCTAGGCCAGCCAGCACCAGCAGTGGTTCCGATGTACCACTGGGGCTTCCCCACGGGGACACAAGCTGGATGTGTGCTGGGCTCCCAGAGCAGCACAGCGGCGGTCAGAACTCAGAGCAGAAAGGGGAGATTTCAACTACCCAGGCAGTCACTGCACCAGCAGGGTTACTGCTGCACACCATCTCCCTCTTCCCTTTGCAGCTCTCAGCCACAGACAAGACTGTGCCTGACAAAGGGGAGGACAAGCAGCTGGGGAGGCAGAAGAATCAGAAAAGAGATGATGCAGCCTTGCCTGAAACATATTATTCCCAAGCTTTCAGTTATAATACAGCAGCCTTAGCAAAGCCTGGGGTACCTCCCAGACTCCTCCAACACTCTCTAGGCACATACTTTCCATAAGGAAAGACTTGAAGCATACCTACACGAGGCAGAGAAAGCAGCAACAGAGATCTGCTGCTATTTCCCCAAGCAGGATCCAGCCCCTGACTCGGGAGCACCAGCCCTGTCCCACTGGACTCAGCACACCCTTCCACCAATGCAGCTGCAAACTCAAGCCCTGGCTTTGGTGGACACCCAGCCCGGAGCACTAACAGCAAGCTGCCTCTCCAGGCTGCCTCTGGCTTTTGTTTTGCTGTAGCAAGAGCACAGGCTGGAGGAATCATTGATCCTACACTTGTGCTCTGTGTTTGGGGAACGGGTAATTGGTTTTATAGCTTTTTATGAAGGCTCATTTATAATGGCAGCCAGCTGCTTCAGCAGCCACTACATCCTCCTGTACCCCCACTATACACTGATGAATTTTACTCTTGACCCCAACTCAGTCAGTGCTCATCAGACACAATCTCTTCGTCAAGTCTCCTTCAAGTGCTGTTTTCACAAAATCCTGCATGGCATGTGACCCCAAAGGAAGAAGGAGCCCAGCCTCAGCAGCAGTGCACTAGCTGTGTTTCCATAAAACCACACCTGGGTTACTGAAGCACATTCTTCACACCTGCAGAGCTGCAGTCTCTGAACTTTTTGTTTATAAACAGTGATTTAAGCATCACCCCCTCACAACCCATCTCCCTTGGGCACCGCAGCGCATGGGGCCGGGTGCTGATGTCCCATGCATGGAGCTGCCAGCCCCGCTCCCTCCCTCCGTGCATTGCTCCATCTCCAGACCTGAACGCAGCATGGAACCGGGCAGCTCACAGAGCCATGCAGTGCCCTTAGGTGCTTGGTAACACAGCAGTGAATTCAGACAGTCAAACTCAGGTCACCTGTGGAATAACCCAGCTTGTAACATTTACCTCCAGGCTGCATCTCCTCCATCTAGTCACCTTCCTTGCTTTCTGAACACGACTCTTTTTCCCAAATAGCTTCATGCAGATGCAGAGATAAGGGTGGTTGTCTGCTTGTTTTTCCTGGAGGAGAATGTTAGGAAAAGCTCCAGTTATTAATTTGATGAAGGAGGTGCTAGAAATTACAGCAAATGGCAACATCAATCCATATAAAAGCTCTGCAGGCAATGCAGAGCATGAGCATCTCTCACAGCCTCTCCCCTGGCCCCTAAGTTATCCCCAGCCAGGTGCCAGTGGCACCTGCTCCCACATCACTATTTCAGACCTCTCCCACATTTTGCACATTTACTCTCCAGAGGACAGGCAGTCACCCTGAGCCTCAACACGATGATGTTTGCCTCAGTAATGAGTGCCAAAGACTTGTTTGTAAAAATAACCCAACTGCGTGATGAATAAGACACAACTGTACACAAATTTGAGAGTAAGTAGTTATTACTCTAATAATAAATGGAATCTTTACAAGGAAAGAACTTCATTTTCAAAGTTTTGTTTTATAGCAGAAGAAATGTGCAATTCTCCTTGGTTTCTCTTTGGTAAGGATAAATTCCTTTTGCCCAATTTTGTTCTTCTGAGGTCAGAAGTCCCATTCCAAAGAAAAGGTAATGGTTTGAAGCTCAAAGTATTCTGTAAAGTTAGTGGAAATGGCTTAAAATAAGGGGGAAGTGACACCCAAAACAGTAGGGAACAGAGGGCAATCCTTGGTAATGGAGTCACAGCTGCAGTGCAAGACAAGAATCCTGAAATGAAGACGTGTTGCTCATACAGCACACTGGGTTATCTGGTTAAGATATGAACTCTGGTAGCAAGTCCTGACATGCCTCCATCTGGGTACTAGGGTCATTTACAAACCCCCAAATTTCCCACCTGGCACTGTGGAATTACGACCTATCTCCTGGTTGAACACAATCCTTTTGCTGAAACTCTTGAATATTTGTGGTGGGTCCAAAGAGTTAACTCCTTGGTAGGCTGCCTGCACTGACGTTGCTACAGGCAATGTCTCTATAGAAACAGCTTGCGGGGATAAATGCTCTGGTCAGTGGCATGTTTTGCTGATAGATCTGACACCAAAGAAATGCCTCGTTAAGGGAGCAGGTAAACTGCTTATTCACAGGTAAAGGGTCTCACGCCCACAGACGTGCAGCACCAGCCGGGATGCGGCCCCGCCATGGCGGAGCAGCAGCAGCTGGGATGGGTGTCACACTGCCTGTGTCTGCAGGAGCAGCTGGGACAAAGCAGGGCACACGGCACGGTGCTTGTGGGGTCACCCCATCCCCAGGCTATGCTCTATCCCCTCCCAGCTGGGAGATTCACACCCATTTCTATGCAGGCTGAAAACCATGAGGGGTTATTTTTGAGCCCGGAGGAGAAGAGCTGTGGCTCGCCCAGATGCCCTGTATGAAGCCCCAATGCACGCTGAGAGTACCCACACCTGAGCAGACCCTGCAGGCACCATCTTCAACATCTCCCAAAGCCCCAAAAGCAGCTTCAGAAAATTCTACAAACTTGCAAGAAAATATATTTCCTAACTGCTGCCAAGGAGCCTGAATAAAGTGCAGGAACCACCTCACAGGAAGGCCAACAGCCAGAGACACAAAGACCAAGGGAGACTCCCCTGCCACGGTGAGTGCCCGCTTAGGAGGGGACTGCGAGAGGGAACAACTACAGAGCACACAGCAGGCACAGGAGCTGCCTTCTGGGAGACCGGGGCATGGCAGTCACAGATCACGGGGTGCATATGGCCACAGGGCACAGCGGCCCCGGACAGGAACACTGCCCAGGCAAGGCATCAATAACACAGGCAAACAAACCCAGGAGGAGCTTCCCAGCTCAGCCAGGTTACAGAAGACAATCCCCAGCCCCTTCAGGGTGATGGAGGCTCTCCTCTGGCAGCTGGCCATGCTGCGGGCAGGTTCGGGGCTGCGCCCGTTCCCCACACCCTGCTCGCTCCCCGTGCTCCTGGCTGACCACTGACGGCCTGCTCGCTTCAAGCCCTTCCAGTTCCTGTTTAAGGCTTTTTATTCAAGAAGCAATTAAAGTTTCACAAAGCCAAACTTCCCAGACATGAGCTGCTTCCCATGCACATGCCTTTTTCTTTTAATAAAGGCCTGGCCCTTTGCATCAATAAAACACAGTGAAACCTCTGCCTGCTTAATGAAAGGGCAGTGTATTAAAGGCTTTCTCCAACGTTAAAATACTTTTCCTTTCTGTCAGAAAAGCTCCCTTCCAACCTCCTATGTTGGTACAACATGGCAAAAAGCACGACGAGCAGCAGAGCTCACGCTGCATTTCCACACGCAGCCCAGCAGCACGGCCCAGCCCTGCTGCCAGGTGTGGGAGGCCCAGCACTGCCTGCCCATGGGCAGCACATCCCCAGCCCTCCCTGCCCCTCTGCCATTCCCCTCTTTCCCAACACTGTTGCCTGCAAAAACCTTCAACATTTCAGAGCAGAGTTTTGAAATGGTTGACATCATAAAAATGCATTAGGTTTGAGACACGGGAACAGCTTTATCGTACAGAACGAAAGCTGGCTGGGTGGGCTGCCAGGGCTCTTTGCCACTACCCGTGCTCGGTGGTGCAGGTGGTTATCTCTGTAAGAATCCTTCCTGTGTGCAGAGAAAGAGGGCAGTATCTGCTGGCAGCACTGCCTAACTGCAGTTGAAACTTCACATTTTCTTAGAGACTTGAATCTTCTTTCATTTTAACCATGTTTTGATCTAAAATAAACATTTTCTGGTATTTGGAAATACACCTGCATGTGCTGAGGCTAGCCTGACTTCAACCAAGACATCTTTATTTATTACACCCTGTTTGTTCCTGTCTGCACCCTCCATTTCTCAGAGCACGATGGTGAGTTTTCCCTCACAGTGAAATGGCATGCACATCATCTCTGCTGTGTAAGTTTCATCCCAAGTTCTACAATGCTTAGGTGGTTGTTGCAGCTTTGGTACCCAGACCGATGTAATTGCTTGAGAAATTCAGTTCCTTCCTGCCCAGTTTTTAGCCCTCAAGGATGCTGAGAAAAGGTTACAAAAATGACTCGTATGCAGACCAACAGCTCAGGAGCAGAAAGGCCTATCACAACCAGGTGAGCATTAAACTCTGTCATTAATGCCCCACATTCAGACTGCTGTTCATTTTCAAAATACAGATCTACACCAAGCAGAGTGGCAGAAACCAGAGATTCCTGAACCTGGAGAGGATGAGGGGTACCAAACGCTATGTAGCAGAGGAGGTGATCGCAAATGAGCCTTGGAACTTGCAGGGCTGAAGACTCAGCCATCCCTTCACTGTCTTGTTGCCTTTCAAGCTACCCCACGGCTCGCTCTGACGTTTGGGCAGAGGTTAGCCCCTCTACAGACTGGTGGCTCTGCTGAGGCTGTCTGAGCAAGCACTATGGTCCCATAACAGCTGAAAACTGGGGCTGCCCTAAGACGTCTGCTGGGATTTGTCCATCCCTGGCTTTGCTGCATGACTTTTGTGTTCTTGGTCTTTGCTCCCTTGCCATTTAAACTCGCCTTCCTTTATCTGGCAGACATACTTTGCTCCCATTCCAGCTCTTCAGTCTGCTACAGCCATCTGTGTGCGTGCAGCTAGGACAGTTCCTCCAGCTAACCCAAAGATGCCCTCCTTAAACACCAGCCTATGTGATGACTCTGAACTCACTTGAACAAATTACATTTCTTATGTAAGTCATCTGTGATGAAAGATCAACATAAATTGCTCTTAAAGTGAAGTTTTCTGTTTAAGAAATCTCAGAGGCTTTCAGAAGTTATTTCACTCTTCAGAAAGCTCAGCATCTCAGATTTCATTACAGGTCTGTCACCTCTCAGAGACAACACTCCTCAGTTAATTCTTTGCATGCTTTATAAACCATAGCAAAATAGCGTAAATCATCCTTAAAATTACCACCATGTTGCCTGAGGAATCTTACTACTCGTTTCTCAGAGGTCACCAGCTGATCTTGGGAACCACAAACAGCCCTATTTCATTGCTAAGTACAGAGGGTAATGTTGTCTCAAATTTCCTTCAAAAAGAGAAATATCTACCTGCAATTTCTTACCCCTCTACTCAGCGGTCCTGATAACAAAAACACATTCACCATACTTCCACTAAGCTCTCTGGCTATTGATCACCAATACGTGTGTTCTTTCACTGCACAATATGTCCAAAGCCAAACATAACAAGGCCTGGAAGCAACACTGCTGTCACCCAGGCTGTACCCATACGGCCGTACGTGTGCTGGAACGTGTCTTGCTTCAGGAACATGCTGTATGCAACAGGAACTATTTGAAAAATGCTCTAGGAAGTGCGACCTTCAAAGCACTCAGGTAACCAGCCTCACATCGCCAAGTGTTCAGATCTCAAGAACATCTCCCTTCTCTTTGTGTTGAAGCCCATTTCTCTGCCCCAAAGCCCAGAGGCCTTGTGACCGTGCTGCTATATTTTGCTGGGTAATTTTTCTCCATTTACATTAAAAATAGGGTATGAATTTTTCTTACACCTTCTAGTATCATTTCATCCAAATAATTTTTGCCATTTGGAATGAAACCTCCTGTGACAGGCTCGTTAGCTCGACAGCAAAGCCAGCAAGTTAAGAATAACACAGTGCAGCACGCGTTGCTTTTCTCTGCAGTTGTTTCAAAAATAAGCAACGAGAACCCAAATCCTGACCCCAGTGTGCATCCCGAATTAGCCAAAGAAATCTTTCTCAAGATCAAAAGCTCTTTGTTCAGCCTCCCTTCTAGCACTGAGGAATAGCAGCAGACCAGTGATTTCCTCCCTCTTTGTGCTTCTATAGAGAGGAGGCACAGAGAAGCCCAGCAAAGGCTCGACCTGCCGAGCACCCACGTGGGGCTCCCAGGACAGCCCCCGGTGCCACACGGCTCCCAGCAGAGGGGCAGCTCTGCACTGAAAGCATGGATCGGTGCCACTGAACTAAAGCTATTTTTTATCTCCTAAAAAGAATTGCAGTGTGAATGGCTCCAGCTGTCTGATGATTTGGCTTGGCTAGCAGGGGAAGTGGGATAGAGATACAGGCTGGCTTGAAGAGTATAAGAAAAGCATATGCAAAACAAGAATATTCTGGTAAAAAGGGATTAGATAGTGTCCTTATTAATTACAATACTGTCAATTCAAGGCATCGATGACGAGGCATGTATAAGATCAGAGACATAGCTTATCCTTCAGAGTTACAAATAACCATTACATCTGTAGACAGTTTTTTATCTCTTAGCTACAAAAATAAGGCATAACGGCCTGTCAGCTGTACTTGTGGAGACACAGAAGTGTTATAAATAATTATCGTAACAATAACTATTGCTTGCATCAATGAGGTGAGCTAAGGTTACATTCCCCATTGCAGTCAGAGTGTGTCTGACTCCAGAAGTGACCTGCCACCACGTCCCTCCATGTCCACCTAAACTTGCAATTAAACTGGAGATGGAGGCAGACAGATCTAAGAGAAAAGCAAATGTGCAAACCAACAATCTAAGTTTCTAACAAGGAAACGGTCCAGACAGTAAATCAGAGTAGTTTTGGCAGAAAATCTTTACTATTTCTCTATGGCCTGAGCAAAAGAGAAAAAGCATGGACACGGAGTTTCAAGCTGCTCAGGTTTCCCTGCTGCTCCCCAGGACCACCGAGAGAAGATTCACTAAGCAGGCTAATGGCTACAACACTCTTCTTACACAGACAAACGAAACAGTTTCTTTGGCATCCTTCTGTGTAAAGAAAAGAGAAAAAGCAGAACTAGTAGAACTACAGCTACCGGGAGAAAACAAGCACAAATCTTTTACTTTGCTGAATTTAGTAATGAGCAAACACTGTCTGAGGAATTATTGATTTGCCGAAGTACACAGGACTCGAGATGCCTCAGGTGCAAGGAAGGACTCAGGGTGTTGGTGACCTCTGGCCCGGGTGTTGAGGACATCCTGATCTAAAGTGACATCAGTGTAAAAGCAGTGGACAGAGAAAAAAAAAACAGAGCTCTGAAGTAATGTGTTTTATGTAAGACACTCTATTCAGAGAAACAATCTGGACTTCCTCAGAACTTCAGTTTCTGAGCTGACAGAACAGGCACTGTAGCTGTACAGGACCAACCTTTGTGCAGGGTCGCTGCATACCGACATATTGCCATTTTGCAGCTGGCTTATAGTAAGTTCTATCTGGAGCATTAGTAACGTGCAATTGTAGCAAAATTCTCATCTTTGACATGAAACGAGGACTCTGCATAACACCGTGCTGTGGTCTCACCTGCACACACTTGGTTTCTGATCTAGACAATGCAGAAACAGTCAGAGGAAGGATTGTCTCTTTGCTACAGCATCAGTTCAACTTAGAGGAAAGATAGGTGCCAGATTTCACATGAGACCTTGAGCAGGACCTTCATCTTGGGATTCTGCATTCTTTCCCAGGCAGGTCGGATAGCAGGGAGCGCAGGCAGGTAACAGATTATTTGGAAGTTTCTCCAATGCACAGGAGAGTTTGCTAATATGATTTACCGTGGCACTGAAGACAATAAGCTTGCTGTCAATGAGAGGTCTCGCAGGTGCAGCTTACACTCAATACCAAAATAATCAGTGGTGATTTAGCTTCTGTGCTCAACTAACCAGAGAGATCCATGGCTTCTTATACATTATCTTTAATACAAAATATATATTTTCATTCTTGCTGACTTCCTCCACAAGGCATTCTACTCAGATGGGAATTTTAGACTTGTAATTTAATCATATGAACAGCTTTTGCCAATTGCTGTTCGAGTCCCATGATGATACACTTCTAGATTGGAGCTTTAAACAGCTCCAAGAAATGTTTATCCTGTCAATGAAGAGTTTAAGAAATGCACAATTTATTTTTATCTTTCTGGTGCAATGAGGGCAGGTGAAAGGGACGATAGCCATTTTCACATTAATTGTAAACACTGCATTACAAACTCAAGCGGCATCTGCAGCTTTTCAGGGTCCTTAGATCCCTCTGTGTGCCTGTAACCCAAAAGTTCTTACTTGCTTTACATTGCTTCAAGCTAACCTTATGAAACTAATCTTTTCTGCTTTCCTTTCTTATACAAGCTCCCATCACTCAAGCAAAATTGTTTTCTTTTAGTTTCCTCTTCAGCACTTACTGTATCCTGGTAGACTCCATTGGGCTCCAATTCCATAACCAGGACATACTACCTAACCTTGCAAGGTTTTTTTCCCAATTTTCCCAAGGACCTTTTCCTACTGGAAAGAGAAAATAATATTTCAACCACTCTTCATCTAAGGAAGCTTAAGTATGAGTGTATTATACAATAATAATAAATTATATCTTAACAGATCCATATTGAACAAATACTCTGAAAGTGTTTATTCACAACTGCTATAAACTCAGTATTTACTGCTCCTGACTGCACCGGTTTCTTCCAGCCAGGCAGGACTGGACTGCTCTCAGCACGACTAAGGGGAATTTATGTTTGGGACGGGCGGGACTAGCAAGATGCCATTTTTTATAACATGAATTGTAGTTTCTTTCTACAATAATTTCATTTAAAATAGTTTTATTTACAAAAACATAAACAGAATGAAAAGTGTGAGCACTGATTTATAGAAACTACATGGTCTATGTCATGAAAACACGTTCAGCTGTCTTAATGCTGATTCTGATGATCTTCAAGAGAAAGCAGAATGGATTTAAAACCTCAGCTAAAATCCTCTGTAAGTGCATTTGATCAGCTCATAATAAGGGCAAGTGTTATGGTTTGACTCAGCAGATAGCTGAGTTCCACACAATTATTCACTCGCTCTCCCCCCTCCCCAAATGGGACGGGGGAGAGAAGTAGAGAGATATGCAGTAAAATGCGTGGGTTGAGATAAATGCTATTTACTAAAATAGTAAAGAGAACAAAAGAAATAACAGTACATATATATATATATTTATATAAAGAGGATACGCAGAGCAAGGGCTCACAGCCACTGGTGACCCTTCCTCCCGGCTAGCCCCTTCCCTAACAAATGGAACCCGGAAAAACGCAGCAACCAATCACATGATGTTATATGGGATGGAATAGCTCCTTGGTCAATTTGGGTCAGCTGCCCTGGTCCTGTCCCCTCCCAGTTCCCAGCTCCTTATGCCCCCCTTAACTATTTCACTGGCAGAGGAATGCGGAAGTGAGTTATGTCCTCGGCTCCGCTCAACACTGCCAGGATGTTATCAGTATCTCGGAGGTACAAGATAAATTCATACTAGACACTACGAGAAGCATAACTTCTGTTAGAAACTAGGACAGCAAGATAAAGGATGATATTTCTTTGCAGCCACTGGAAAAACAGCTACAGTGTTTCTGAAGGGTTAGGCTGAGCAAGTGTATGTCACCAGGACATCGGCTATCTGCAAGGCATCCTGGGCAGCTTGGGGATCCTGCAGGATCTGAACTGAAATTTTATGCTGTCAGTCTTAGGATGTATTGCACAAAAATGTACTTTGCACTATATTTCACATCTAAACTTATTTTGGTGTCATCAAAATTCCACTTAAAAATTCAGAATTGGGTATTATTCTTCTGAAATCTGTTTTGTCATGCGTTACCTGGCCCACACCAGCTTTCAGTCCAACTCACAGGTGGAATCCCCATGCAGATTTATTGGAAGACGTGCTGCACTGCAGCTGAGACTGGGCAGATTTATCTGCTGGAATACTGTTTGCCCAAATGGGGCGACCGGAGGGTGCCTTACCCTCAGGAATCAGCCGGGCAGCACTCAGAGGCACAGAGCAGAGATCCCCGGTGAGCGGAGTGCAGAGTAACTCAATAAAGGTGAGGGTGGTGGTGATGTGCTTTGTTTTCAATTATCCAGCTATCGTAACTTGATGAAAAAGTAACATTTCCAAGGACAGATCAACTACATTAATACCTGAGAAAACATACACAGGTGCTAACAAAATTAGAAAGGAGAATTGGGCAAAACCTAATTAATAGAAAACAAATGACTATGTAATTTAATTGTAAGCTCCTTGCTTGCACTTCAGCTGGTAGAGCATCGAAGAAAGCACTTGAGGGACAACAGCACTTTTAAATTGACTATAGCACAACACTAATTACTCCTATCTCCCAAGGAATGCATGACACTACAGGACACTCTTTTTTTAAAAAGTGAGGCTTTTGTGGAAAATAATTCTATGTAACTGCCATTAGAAAAAAATATAAATCCCTTTTTATAAGTCATATTGTGTTTTTTGTTAATGGGATTAAAAGGCTATTGAAAGTCAAAAGATCCATCAAAAATAACAACACACGGAAGAGGGAGAAAGACTCCTTTTATAACATGAATCCTATAAAGGCAGGACAGCTGCACATTTGACTGCCAAGTGAATTGAAATCAGCTTACACGTGGTAAAACCATACATACCTGAGCTCTATTAGAATGTGAATGTGTACATCGCAGAGAGAAAATAAATATACTCTTTGGGGTTTTGTTTTCACTAGCAAAGAGATCTTTGATAGTTTCGGAAATCTTTCTCTAATCTTTTGTTTTCAGAAGAAATACTATTTCAGCTTAAACAAAGGGACTGACTGACACCCCAGCAAATTACTGCAGAGAAGACACAAGACAGAGTCACATCTAAATTTCAAGGACCTAAGGCACAAGCATGGCACAAAGGAACTTCTCAGATGAAACAGATGATTGAATTTCACTTGTAAAGGACAGTAAAGCATGTAAGCATTGATTTTTTTTTTCTTAAGAAACTCACAACCCTCCTTGTGAATGTGTGATCAGCAGCTTAAATTCCAGTTTATTCTGGCAATCTACATCTAGAGTTGGTAGAGACTAATCTATACTAGTGAAATCTAGTTTCATAACATTAAAATAGATTTAAAAGGGTTGTTTTTTTTTTTTCCCTCCATGTTCATTCTCACTGAATTACAATTTATGGGGGAAAATAAAAAATAAAATAAAAAAAAATATAAAAAAAAAGCTGTATTTTTCTCATTCTGGCTGTGTACGTAGTTGAGATGATTCCCAGATGAACACAGACAAGAGGTATTCTTAGCTCCTGGATGCAAATTTCGTTTTTACTTCAATGGCTCCACAAAGGCCATTGGGCAGACTAAAATCAGCACTTGAGGACTGTTTAAAAATATTGGAGTCCAAAACACCATACTTGCTCCATGGACTTGAATAACTCAGAGGCAGTTCAGCTGGATCTCACTCAAGGCTACTTTGGGGAATGTGTCTCATGAACCAGCCAGTATTCATCAGATAGCCCTACAAGTAAGATGTGCAGGACTACCTGGCTTTTGGGAGAAACATATGGTTCAATTCAGCAGATGCAATAATATCACATACACAAAGGACAGCTATATAGGTGCCTATGCAGACAGGCATAAAACCAAACACAGTTACACTAGCAGTCTAACTAAAAATACACAACCAGTTCAACAAGGATGCAAATGTGAATGCTCCTTCTGTTCCCGGGATGAAATTCGTGCAAATCTTCCATCCCTGTAAGTTGGAAGAGTCACCCAGGAAGCAAGAAATCATTTAAAATTTGACCTGATGGGAGTCAATCCAGCATGAGACAAATATACATCAGAAGGGGCACTCCCCACTCCAGCCAAGCTGTTGTTTTTTAAAGTCCAGAGTCCAGACTGTCTCTGTAACCCACTCTGGCCCTTTTTTTGGCATTCTCTTCTTTTTGAGTGTAGAGGATTTTTCTTCTGTTGAAACAAAACCAACTACCAGTCTTAATATCCAATCCAACCATGAGCTGTGAAACAAGCAGACAATGGAAAGTATTGGAGAGAAACAAAAAAAAAAGTGTTGAAGGAGCTCATCAGCTTCTAGCCTGGGCAAGAACTCCCTGTTGCCTGGTTGTTCTCTTTTCCCACAAACATCGTTCAGAGGTGCCTCATTCTGCAGGTGGTTTGGACCCACCTGAGCTCATCCATGCATCTGGCCTGTCAGCAGCAGGAGCAGTGAGTCGGGGGAGAGCCACGAAAGAGAGCACTACAGTTACAAAATGGGACAATTTCTCAGAGGAGAGAAAAAGCCATAAACCTATCAACAGCACATGTAATTTTGTTTATTTTTTAATTATTATTAGAAATGAGCTTGATTCCTTTTCCTTTAGGAACTCTTACTGCCATTTTTTGCTATGCGTGGTTATAGGCTGCGGTGACTCTTTAAAAATTGAAGCCTTCAGCTATTAAAGAAATACAGCAGCAGATGTTTCTGCTCCAGGCCCAGATGTATATGGCAGCAAATCTTCAAACTCACCAATAAATCACTCCTCATTCACAGATGTCAGGGAGATCTGAAGGAAACCTTAATTCAAAATATATTACACCATCAGAAAGAAATATTTTTAAGATTCAAAAAAAGTTGCATGAGGCAAAAAGGTTATTCTCTTTCCCTCCTTTCACACATCTCTCTTTCTCTGTCCTACGTGCCAACGCTTCCAGTCACTGCTGAGTCAAATCTTCCCTGAGTGACTAACATGCTGAGCAAGGACCTCAATTTAATTCTACAAGAGCAAAAAGTGATAAAACTGTTAAATTTCCTGGTGTCTGCACCTGCATGAGAGCACTGGAGGTGGGCTGGGCCTGCCCAGGACAGCCGTGGGGCTGCAGAGCGTGGGCGAGGGCTGCTGCATCGCCACCCAGCAGGCCTCGCTGTGCTGGTATCCACGGCTGAGCAGAAGCACTAAGGCTAATACAAGGAAAAAAATCAAGGGGAAAGTGAGAAGGATACTTCTTACTATATTGCTATTTACTATTGCAAAATACTGGGAGCAATAAGAAATTTAAAATAATAGCAACTTTAAGAATCAAAGGCAATGGTTGTATGACGCTTTACCACCTCTGCAGGGCTGCAACCAAAGCCACAGAGCGGGCTCAGGGCCAGCGGCAGGGCACAAGGTCTCTGCTGCGTGTCTGCATCATATGGAGCCATCCCCACCCCACAAATGAGACTGTACACACTGGGCTCATCAGCAGACTGGAAATAAGTCTCAGGGGTTGATGCCAATGTACTAAAACATCCCCACCACAGTTCCCCTTTTGCCTTACCTGCTCCAGGCTGCCAAAGAGGCCCCAGATAACCAGAGCTCACAGCCTGAGCCTGGGACAAACAGATGGCACTTGGGGACATCATTCTGCATATGGTACTCTTTCTTGGGTTGCTTCAAAACCTTGAGCAGAATGATTGCTCTTCTTGTTTCTCAAGTTCTTGATCTATAAAATGGAGACAGGATTTGCCCCCTCCCATGTAAGGCACTTTCAGACTTCTTCAGCATCTTCAGGTATTGGTGTATAACCTTGCTAGATATCATGACGATACTGTTCAGCATACAATCTATTAATATATTTGCTTAATTCCCATTTCCAGTCCAACAGCTTGAACTATTTATCAATTATCTTTACACAGTCTGCCCACCTGCTCCAAAAGAGCTGTATCAAGCCACAGACCCTGCTTAAAGACCACGATCCAGAAAGCCATTAGTGTATGTTAAATTCAAATGAACGCCTTAATGCTTTCCTAGATTAAGGCTAAATTTCAGTGGCACTGGGGAAAAAATGGAAGATTTCTGAACAGCTGTTCTGCTGCTCTTTCTCTGCTTCTACTTAGAATGGTGCAGTTAAAAAAACACACAAAGCTCACGTGCAGCCTACCAGGAGTTAAGTGCAAGTGAGGCCAGCATCAGGCTATGTCAAATCTGGCAACAGTCACAACTTTGTTTTTTCCTCAGACCACCACCAACAGACCACAGCAGAAGTGTGACATACAGGCTCCTTTATCATCATCAGAAATACTCGCTAATTGCCAGCTGTAAGCCAAAATTGATATTACACAGCCAGCGCCCAAACTGAGCAGGCAGACTCGGAGGTGAGTCTCTGCAGCCCACAGAGGAAGAAAACCTTCAGATTTTCAGCGTACATCGACTTGTGGGCTATTACTATTGCTCCCGTTATTTATTAATTTATTAGCAGTTAATTACTGCTACTTTCATCCTCAGGATTAGTGCGAGGTGCTGTTAATACTAAGAGCTCACTTAGTGCTTTTCATGCTGAAAGCACTTGACAAGAGCTATCTAAGCCTCAGATGAACATTGTACTACCAAGACAACAGGAAATACTTTTATCTTCTCACGCCCCACACTGGGAATTACATCAGTGATTCCCACTCGCTGTGAGTGAAGGCCCCAACTATTCTCCCTTTGCCTTTTATTCATGCAGTCAGCTGTCCAGATGCCTGTTGTCTCTGGTCCAATTCACCACGCTGTCAGCACCCGGTGTTATCAGGTACAAGCACTCCTGGACCTACTCCTGTCATCTGTGCCAGGAGACTTCCTTGCGTTTGCTTTTTGATCTTGTTGCTCCCTTGTCCAAACACGATGGCTGATGCACTGTTCCTCCTCTGGTGTTTCTACTGCATTCAGCCCTGTGCCCACACTACTTCAGCAGAAGCATTCAATTCTGCTGCTTTCAGCGTTCTCCTTGACAAGAAAACCCTCCTGTTTCAATACCCTATTTTCCAAATGCTGTTCATTGAAAGACAGCGTCACAAGACTGCCATCCACAGACAGGGCTACAGGGGTCCTGCATTTAAAAACACCCCTGCATCACTCAGCCTCTGAGGTCCGTGAGCTGCATTGTAAATGGGACTTTGGGGCCAAACTGTACCATCCTCTGAATTAAACAGTTTCTTTGCTGATAAAGAAAGTATGTCTTCCAGAAGCTGCACCGATTGGAGCTGGTCAAAAAAGTAATTCTTAGGTGAAGTTCCCCTTTCTTCTGGAGCCAAAGAAATCCATCTTCCAGTGCGCAGCTTTGATCACTAACAGCTTCTCCTCCTCCGAAGCACCAGCAAACACAACGCGACCACACTGTGCCCCACCCAGGCAGCTGCTCCATTGGCTCTGGCGCTGGGACCATGGCACCCGAGCTGAACACACGAGGCTGCGCGCCGGGCTGTTCTCACACAGCCCTGCCTGCACGGTGCAGTGCACGCTCACTGCGACAGCTGCTCGCTGCAAAGGCTTGGGATTTAGGCAATTTCTCTCGATGTTATTGCAACTACTTTTCCAAATCACACCCTTTGTAATTTAGTGTCCAAACTTTATCATCAGCTGATTGCTTTCACAGAGTTCTTGATGAAACTCTTAATGGTTCATGGCACAGTAATTTTTCCTTGTTAATATTCTATTCTCTTCCAGAAACCAGACAATGTTTTAAAAAGAAATTGGTAGAGCGATTTATAAATTCATGAGTTAAAGCAAATCTTATTCTTTGGCATATGGGAAATAAGAGCAGCTTGCTAAATCAAAGCCTTAATTTCATATGATTCCTCACTGTGCAACTTCTGTCTGACATTTGTAATTAATGTTTGCTATTCAGCTCTAACTACTCTAGCTGACGTGTCGAAGGCCTACATAGCATTCACACAGCCTCCTCCAGGATTTAGGAGATTTCCCCTGCCATAAAACTGCAGCTTGCTGCAGAAGCATCCCAGATGCCAATTGAGACTGCTGCCTATTTTTAATCAATCTGTCCATATTCCCACACCAGATGTGAGTGCCAGCAAAAAAACCCTAACAAACCACTCAGCCAGCGGGCACCGAGTGGGACCCACCGCTGCTGCGCGGCGTGGGAAACAGGACAGGCTGGTGACTGAAAGGAGGGCATCACAGCGGGCTCAGACATATGAAACTGATGAGGGGAGGTGGGAGCCAGCTTCTTCCCTCATCTCTGCTCCACATGTAAATCATCCTTAAGCTAGATCCAACTGTAAATCTGCACTAAAATAGGATTCAAGAACAAATACATGGCAAGATTTAGACATCACTGATTGATGTTCCACACAAATCAGCTGGTTTCTGCAAACACTTTTTTTGCTCACTCTCTGGGCTTGAGTGGCAAATAGATTCCCCATAAGGGGAAGAAGACAAAACTCAGCAGCTATGAGAGGAGAAAGAGCACTGCCCCACCAACACAGGGTGGTGAGGAAGCCACCCCAAATGCGCAGTGTAGAAGATAACTCACCAGTCTGCATCGACTGTGCCTCACCCGGTGGTCTGACATGGGCACACCGGCACCCTGCTTGCAAGGGCTTTCCCAGGGACAGCCACACACAGGGCCCACCGGGACAGCACGGAGGTGCCCACCTATGGGAGGGCTGAGACTATGTAGCCTCCGGCAAGCAGAGGGCAAAGTGTTGATACAAGCACACTGCAGCCTGTGCAGGAAAGATACATCCTGTAAAGCTGGATGTGAAAGCCCCTGTATGAAATGGGATTGCTAATAGCAACAGAAGGTTTGGGTGTGCAGTTTCTGTAGATACGTTTTATTGATTGAATCAGAGAGGCCTCAACAGCAGGAGTTCACACAAAGCAATGCCATTCAACAGTAAAAACATCTTCAAAAAAAATAACTTTTTTTTTTAGAAAAAGTAACCTACCAGCCTGGCACTGCAAAGGCATCACAAGAGCAGCTCCACAGCCCCAGTAGCTCGCTGGCTACCCAGGCACAGCAGCAAGAAACAGAGCCGTGCTTCCTGCCCAGGAGCAGCACCCACGTGGCGCATTTGAGCAATGCTGTTTTAAACATCCCTCTGCCTTAGAGGTGAGTTTTGTCTAGAAAGCACATTTGCCTACGCTGATAACAGATTTCTCCCAACAGCATTTACTGAGCTTTACTGGTGAAAACAAATGTAGAAGTGATTGTATCCACAGAGATACCTAAAAATCTGAGTAAGTGGCTTCAAAGATAAACGCGTTGTTATGGTGACAGTATAGATTAAACTGAAAACAGAGATTTCTGGACAAAATAAATACAAGCTAAAAAGGCATGGGCAGTAACTTCCCACTACTGCTGAAGTAGACCACTCCTCTGCCCTCTCACTGAGCTGAAATTATCCTATGTTAACTGGTCACAAGTTCAAGGAAACCACAAAGCTATCTGACAAGTGAACGCTTTGCCTGACCCATGGGCTTCCCCAATACAAGTGTTGAAATGCATGTATTTTGATTTCCTTTGATGTAGGAAAAGCAGAGAAAAGAATTACTTAATTGAAGTTTAAACAGTCCGCAGAAAGAGCCATGTTAGGTAAGCAGCACATTTCCTGCAACGTACCTGGGTCCTGGCCCTGTCAGCGCCGTCTCATTACAGCCCCAGGTCAGAATAAGCTGGAGGCAGAGCCAGGAGCACCTGCAGGCAGCAGGACAGCAGCTGGCACTCAGCCGACGTCCCATGCTGATGGCCCAACACTTGAGAAGCTATGGAAACTCCAGCACAACTGCCAGCCACCCTTCAGCAATTGGTAATGACTGGATTCTGACATCACTGCTACGCATTTGTGAAAGCGTACCAAGACATATTAGATTCCACGTGAAAGTGAGGACCCAAAGTCAATGCATTCTGATATTGTTATTTCATCAGCAATCATTACGACAACAATAACAGGAAAAAATGACAGGTTTGTGCACAGGGTAAGCAAGCTACATTTTCTAAAATTAATATTTCAGTAAAAAAAATAAATAGAAGCATTAAAAGGGATCAGACTTGAAGATCACGTAATGTCTGGTTTCACTCTCAGAGCCTTCGGTTCCCTCAGCAGCACCACATGTACTTTCAGCTCCATTTCCCCTTCAAGATGCAGACCAATACATCATTAAAGCGAGCAAACTCCACACACACCCAGAGCCATTTCAGCCACTTAAAAACAGAGTTTTGTCCCAGCTGTTTGCTTTCAGCAAATATTTATGAGCACTACATTTTGCTCAGACAACTGCTTGCTGAAAGCAAAGCCTAGGACTGTATCTGAGACTCATCCACAAGGCAAACTAAATTTTGTGAAATTACAAAATATATATGCGTATATATACTGTAATTTTTCTATATATACAAAATACATGTTGTGAACAGGGCAGCAAAACAACAGCATTAGTTAGCAAACGCCCAGAGGCATGAAGAGCTTAAGACCATCTAATACAGACAGTGATCCCATGAAGCAGGTGACTGTCACTTTCCTTATTGACGTCATCTCTTTTCTGAGATGGAGCAATGAGTTCCACAGATCTGAGTTACTAGAGCCAGCTCAGGACTTTTAGAGAAGCATGAGCAGAACTATGCAGATGCTTTCCTTTCCCCAGCCCTCACAGCCCTTTACCAAGGCTGTCGTGCAGGGAACTGTCCCCATGCATGGGGACAGCAGGGGACACCTGCCACCAGCTGCTGCCCTGCAACCCCTCTGCAGCAGGGAGGAGAGCAATGGGATGTCCAGAGGAGAGTTAGGTGCTGCCTGCTCGTCTGCAGGAAGTTTGCTGCTGTAGGCTCCTGCCTACTGTGCAGATAGCTAAATGTCACCCTGTAGGCAGCAAGCACGGCTGCATGCAGAAGGGATTAAATACCAGGTCAGCTATTTGACACTAATCCGTATCCACAGTTGACACCCAAGCTTGCACGCCTGAGTCCAAAACTCTTACTATCAGGTTCTTTTCATGGACATCCACAAATTGGAAGCTGGGCTGGGATCCAGACACCCAGTCACCTCCGGGCCTCAGGACAGCTACAGGTGAGGGGCACAGCACATCTGGCAGCAGGGCAGCCCCGCGCCCGGCCCCATCTCGCAGGCTCTGCTCAGCCTTCGCTGCTGCATGGACAGCAGCAGCACTGCAGGAGCAGAATGTCACTTTGAAGCTGATATTTTCATTGTTAATATCCAAAGCAGTGCATAAAGCAGCCATGGGTCGGTCATCTCTTCTCCACATCGGGCTGCAGCTGCTCAGCAATGTATGGCTGCTTTGGCCCAAGGGAAGACCCACAGGCTGAGCCAATACATGCTTTGGGTTTGTGACTCCCAGTCCCTGCACAGCATATTGAAGAGCATCGACTGGCAGCAACTGCTCGCTCCCACCTCACAACAGCTGAAGCACTGCCACATGTCCTGCTCCCTGGCTCGGCTGCTGAGAGCCCTGCGAGCAGTGTCCCTGTCCCCACACACGTGCTCGGGGGCAGTGGCTTTAGACATGGTGCCCACACTATTATTTTTTTTTTAATATATTTTATCATGGAGCAACAGTGAAAGAGCTGCTCAATACCATCATTAACAAACCATTGATCCAATTATCTGCCTTTATATTTCATTTCTAATTTACAATCTCGTTACTGCTCCTGTGACAAGAATAGATTTTCAGATGATTTCAGATATAGTTAGGATGCCATTAGGACTCAATGCATGTGATCAAATGTCTTTCTGAATGATTCTGTTGGATTAATGAAGCCATTTAATGAATTAAGCTTGATATTCCATAAAGAGCAAGTGACAGTATTTCAAAATGGAAAAGATTTCTTTAACACGTTCTGGTGCTTTCAGTGCCATTAGGATTAGGGATAACTTCCGAGAGGATGTGAGAGCACAGGGGCTCCCTGACAGGCTGTGGGACCCTGCCCACGGCTGCTTCCCCACGCAAGGACACAAGTGGGCCAAGCCACACAACCTTAATCCGCATTTAAAGCTGAGCCAACACATGGGGAAAGAACAATGAACTCAGTAAATTATTTTATAAAACGGAAGAAAAGATGGAGACATGGGCTTCACAGGCACCGCCAGGAGCAGCAGGGCAGCTCCGTGCAGGGGCTGCAACACAGCCTGAGCTCAGCCCTGCGCAGGGCTGGAGGGGAGGGAGGAGGAGTGAGGCACATTCTCGTCCTTTCTTCTCAGCATTTTCCACACAAACATACGCTGACTTATTTCAACTCAAAATACTTCTTTCTATCTTTTATATTTCCCCTAACAAACGTAAAAACAATCCAAAATGCACTATAACAAGAAAGGACCAGATCACAGTCTTAACACTTGCAGAGATTAACATCTCCAAATATATCCATCTCCATGCATCGCCAGGAACACCTAAATTAAACATATTCCACAATCCTTGGCTTAATTGCTCAATATGCTGCCAAGTTACAGATTTCCCCAAAAGAGCCGGCCCCTCTGACTCACTGCAGGCGCAGCAGAAGGGACGCTGGGGATAGGCTCTCTTGCCGTGAAATTAAAGCTCCAGAGTTGGGCTGTCTGAATGCATTGACTGCGTTATTTATGCTGTCTTGTTAAAGCATTTGGCTGTCACATGAAGTGTATTTCCAAAAAGAGAATGAGATTATAGCCCCCCCTGATGTCCTTAAAGCCAGTGACAACAGGACGAGCCTAGGCTGTCTGCAGGACTCGCAGTAATTCCTGTAGCCATGAAGTTTGGGAACATAAGGTAAGATGGACTTTCAAATCTTCTGTGGACAAATTCAGGCTCTCTTCTCATTTTGTTGCTCAAATAAGCAGAGTCTTCTCTCTCAAACAAAACCAAGGTAAACAAAAACTTGCTCCGGCAACTTAAGCCTACTGGTTGTAGACTTGGCCTTCCTCATACGGCACCATCCCCAAATCAGAACTGAATCCCCAGCACAGCACCCATGTAGGAATGAAGTACTACACAGCAACTCACCTCCCTGTGCTCGTATCGAGAGGATCCTGTGCTTTGCTGTTTGAAATGGCTGAAAAGAAAGTACTCGACATAGTAAGCACTTACAAAGGGCTGCAAAACTCGATAGGATTGACTGACTGATGCTGTATTGCTTTGCAATATCTCTTCAGAATCACTTAATATCAGAACTACTTCAGCCAAACTTAGGAAAACACACATGTGAGGAAATCCTCCTTAAAAAATTAAAAGCTGCCTACAGCAAGCAGTAGGAGATATTTTCACCTGAAATATTCAGATAAACTTTACAGGTATACCTTAACAGGATATAAACACCAATGTTTTCTTACATTTCAGAGGGGGATAGGCTCAGCTCTATGGATCAAATTAGGCAAGAATCTAATTACTTTTAATGGAAGATTAAAAATATTGATATCAAAACTGGAGCACTTCTGCTTATCAGACCCACAACTGGCTCCTTAGTATTGATTTACAGGATTAGATGTACGTATTACTTCTGTGCAGTATTTAATTCCCCTGGATAAGCCAAAGGACATGCTGAAAATAAACTCTTCCCCCCAACAGGAAGCAGGTTCATAATCTGGGCATTACTTTGTGTCTAAACAATAATGAAAGATTCAGACACAAACCTTAACCCAGGCAGGTCCCCTGGGCACAGAAGCCATGGGTTAAGTGAGACGCAGGCACTGCCCTCGCTATGACCTGCTGTTCTGCCACCACCCGAATCTCTGCCAACCTTTGACATTACAGCAGATCCTCTACTAGAACATGCCACGAGTACCCAGCTCCTAAACTTTAAACAGCATTTGTGCTCCTTAACTCCAGAAATGCGCAGGCCACATCCATCACACGCTCACCAGACCCTCCGAACACACAGCTGTGCACACTACATGCTGCAAGGCTTGATTTTCAAGTCTGTAACAACACGTTTGCATGCTCCAAAGAAGCAACAAAAATGTGAAGACAGTAATTAACTTTGCCCTGATCCATCCATAAGCTCACCCATCCACAGTGCACTGAAGTGAAATGTAAGCCGGGACTGTCCGAGCAGCCTGGGAGTCTGAACACTGCACCCCCAAAAGGAATTGATTCTCCAGCTCCCTGAAACAACTTCAAAAATCTTACCCAGCATGGAGTTAACAAGCACAGTCACTAATTAGCAGCAGCAAACAACATTATTTGGCTAGCTCCAGCATTCACCACCATAGGTAATTGAAAAGGGAGGATGTGGTTCTGATCCTCTGATCGACTCCTCAGTTTTCCATCAAACAAAATTCTTATTACACACAGGAGATCAAAAGCTGCTATTTTTAATTGGATGGTATTCTTCTCAGCATTTCAAAGATTTTGAGGCTTTCTTTCTTTAAATGATTACATAAGAAATGACTTTAAAGTTTATCCCTTAATGCACATTAGTAATAAAGTGCTTAAATGTGTGTCACGTTCCATTATGATTTTGATTGAGGGCAAAAATGCTGACCCACTCACATCACGGGGGGCTTTGCTGATGTCTGCAGCACAGACCTCATTTCAGACACAGACAGTACAGATTTACTTTGTCTTCAGCTATTTTCTTATACTCTAAAGACTTTTCTCTCTGGAAGAGGTGAGCCAAGATGAACAGCAGGTGTTCTTGCCTTTTAGTGCACAAGCATTGTAATGGCTTGGACTCCACATATTTTGTTTACAACACTGCGACATCACTGCAAAGCGGTTAAAGCTTATAACAGAAAATGGCATGCTAACTAAAGTTACAGCAGACCTGAAAGGTCCTTCCTGTACGGATGATCATTTTGTGAACGCTGTAATGAAGACAGGAGCTCAGACAGCATTGGCAGAGGAAATGCTGAAAGGTGAAGTGCTTTCCTTCCAGAACAGCTGGAACTGTAACTCACATCCAGGCTAGCAGGGCTTGAAACCACCGCTGACCGAAGTGCCATCTGACGTACTGTACCCATGTGCTCTTCTGTAGGAAGAGGGGCAGCAGCACGTTGGTTCAGCTGTGTTACTGCCCATTTGTTTCCAGAGCATTCCACTTGCAGTGTCTGATTTCAAACCTATACTTTGAATATCTTTAAGCATTTAAGTGCTTAAGGTCATAGGATTAAGTGCTTAAGGTCATAGGATTGCTCTCCCTAGCAGCAATGTAAGTCACCAAACAGCATCCTAAGATCTACAAGATGCAAAATAAGGCTGCAAACCACCACTGTCCTCCAAGACAAGCACCAGAGATATGTAATTGAGAGAAGTGATAGATTTCAAGGTCTGCTGCAAAGAGAAGGGAAAATACCCCCTATTTCTCCAGACTGGTCTCTGTGTATCTTCAAATACCCGCATTGTAAAGACCTGGCCAACTTCGTTCCAGTGTTGAAAAGAGTCACAAAAAATTGATGCTTCAAGGCTGAGATCTGGGCTCCTTCATCAGGATAGGCAGAATGGTAAGAGCAGTGACTAGAGTTTAAACTGTTTTTTGAAACTCAGGGCATACAACACTGAGCAAATCAAATGCATCATTGACATAGGTGCCATTTAATGAGCATCTAATTATACCGTAGCTTTTCATACAAATTGCAAAGCATGAAGAGAAAACTGCAGTCATAACACAGTGCTGCTGTGCTTAATTACCTCTGAAGTGCAGAGATGGGAAACTGCTCACATTAGCACTCGCTTTTTTTTCTTTTTTTTTTTTAAAGTTGTAACTTAATGCCTTTTCCAGGAAAAAACAAACAAACAAACAAAGGAGCTGTGCTACCATGCAATTTCATACCTTCAGTCTGAGGGTCTATTTGGACACTTTATTAAGTTCTCATATCCTGTACAAAGCTTGTATCTACCAACCCACGCAGACAGATATTAAATGAAGTGATGCTTTCATTGGGTAAGGGTTTGGGGGTACTGTTTCTTACTGTAACACTGCTTTATTTGCTGTACTTGCCACATGCCTATTACAAAACAGTCAGTCACAGAAAAACAGCTGGGATATGAAAAGCTTTGGTCTCCCTTCTTTTTCCTCCCTCACATTTTTCTCTAACACTTTACTCTAAATTCAAAAAACAAAAGGGAAGTGTCTCTGATTGCTGAAGTTAGCAGGATTTTGGCACGTGGGACTAAATCTACACACAATGAAAGAAACCTTCATTTGACATATATAACTTCTCTGAAATACAGAGACAGAAAGGATCCAGCTTTATTTTAAGATCAGATCCACGGCAAACAACGGGACTCATTGATCCAAGCCCCACAAGTTCTCTCTTAGTGATGAGCTACATCTCAGCTGCCTGCGGCTAACCCAGCTGACCCGGGCTGCGTTTCGCTGTGCGCTCTGCAGTCCGGACATCTCTGCTGCTGGGCATGAGTTCGGAAGGAAGTTTACTAACAACTTCACTTTTTATTTGCTAGTCAAGTTCCGGTTTTCTGTATTTGATAGTTCTTAAAACCGCCAAGGGAAGCAAGGTGAGCCAAAAGAAGTCACACTTCCAGAGGATCTGAGAAACAAACAAAGTAAATTACGGGAGTGCCAGGGTCAGAGGCAGCTGTCACCTGGGACCATGCAGCTGGTTTGCTGGGCTCCCCCTGAGCTTGAGGTTAATGGAGAAGCACTTGTACTGTCAACTTGAACACCTAATTTAGCTAGCCAGCCTTCTTGTACATTTTCTGGAGAGAGCAGGGCTGCTCCAAGGGTCATTTAGGACATGCTCCATGTACAAGTGCCCTGCTTTGCCTTTCAGAAGAATATCCAGGCCCCCACCTACAAAGAGTTAGGACACTCCAGACATTCACGATAGCACGTTGTGTGGTGTCGTGGATGCCCTTCTCCCTCTCTAGATCAGTTTTGATTTTCACTTATATAATCCAGGATGCTCCAAGATCATATAGTGATTGTATTTCTCCCCATAATAGTTGAGAACACAATGATGTTAATTGACTATAGCTGCAACTTCTCTTACTTGCTTTTCTCTTTAGCGTGCTGTCCTACAATGGGAGATCAAAAGGCATCCTGTGATGGCCATTTATTTTCCCCTACTGACAGCTGAACACCGCACTCCCTCACGGACTGCACCTGGGAATCCCACAGGCACCAGACAGCTCCTGAGTCACACTGGTTTTCTCACCAAGTAATTCAGCCAGCCTTTAACTCTCCTCACTGAGGCAATGTACGAGTCAGGACTACAGTCTCCCTTCTCTATGGGAGATGGGCTCTGACTTCTGCCTGCTTTGTGATGCTGCCCACAAGGAAAAGCTTTGTCAATCAATTCCACTGGGAACTTGTTTATTTATTTATTTTTTCCAAAACAGACCACAAACACTTTTGGAACTTCAATAAATTGATTACGCTCTTTTAACTAAGCTCATTTTTTCTTTCCTCCCTGCTTTAGCATTTGAAGCACTGTTTTCTCTTGTGTCTGGCTATGTTAGATTAATCGATAAGAAATTATACTTTTGCCTTTTTACATTCCAAGAAAAGCAAATGCAACATATTTCTCACTCATTTGTATCGATTGCAAAGCAAAACCAGAGAAAACTAATGGAAATTCCTTGCAGTGTTCCTAATGCTGCCATCCTAATGCTACTGGGGAATTACCCTGCCAATGCTAACTTCATTTGCAGACAGTATTATTTTTAACAATGTATACATCTGGAGTTGTATACAGCTTTTTTGTTACCAGTAACATTAATTATCAGAAGATTAATTCCACTTGAAGAGAGTTGCTCAATGAGGACTCAGCCCCGGTGTGCAATGTGGTCACCCCACGGGACGGGCCGACCAGCTGTGGCTGCTGGCTGGGCCTCGTGCAGGCGAGATGCACCTCCTCCCTGCGCTGACTGCTACTGCCTGTGGCGGGGTGCTCAACGTAATAAATGCTGAAACTCACTTCCTTTGATATTTTGGGATAAAAAAATCCAAAGTAAGGCCAGGAGCAGAATGACAGGTATGACATTTTTAAAACAAGCCTTTTGTAATGAGAACGTTCTCCTAACTCTTTCACGAGTCAGTGGTAAGCTGTTCATACAAACAGGATTCGCCTGTATTAAAACTCAATGGCCTGACTGGACCTCCAGAGTTCTCAACTTTCCTGTTTCCATAAAATAATTCATTTCTCGAATGCATTTAATTTCTTTCCCTTTCTTGTTTTCTTCTAAACTCTTTCTTAGGGGATGCACTTGCAGATGAAGAAGAAATTGGGTCTCATCGTGCAACCAGGATGCCAGCAGGCAAGGAGAGCGCCCGCTGGTTGCACAGACATGTCCCCATCCCCAGCACACCTGAACAAGTGCTGCAAATCCACCATTGGAAAACTGATTGTCAACGGAGAGTGGAAAGCGGAGGTGGATGAAACAAGAGCCAAACAATAGTCCTTGGATGGCTTCCCCTGCAATTAATTCATTGTCAAATGGAGGCTTCATCCCTGGGAAGGATGCACCCAACTGAAGCATCGGGGCTCGTGTGGCTCTGCTCACACTGGTGTCAGAGAGAATTCATCACAGAGATGAGCATAAAGTAATGAAACCAGCTGTTTTTCTCTATCAGCATCACTTCAGACTTTTTTTTTTTTTACAATAAAATATGTCTCACAAATAAGCAGGAAAAAAATAGCAACAGTAAATTTGCATCCCAGAGAAAAGTTAATGTTTCTACTTGGCTAATTCATTGCTGAATATCGATATACTGATAACAGTGACAGAGTATTTATACAGCTTAAAATGCAGACTGCTGGGCCAGATTTCCAATAGAGCTGAGAATATTGGATGCCTTTGGAAACCTTCCTGTCCTTTATTTAGTGCTAATTTGGAGCTCAGCTCTTAGAAATGCAGATGCCGTTATGGACAGTCAGCAGAGCCTAGAAGTTTTCTGTTACAAGATTATTCCTACAGGAAAAAAATGCAAGGAATTAGGAACTTCCCCCCTATAACGAACGCACTGAGCAACAAATTCATCACCTGGCTACCTGTGTGTTCTCCCAGCAGTGAAAATCCTAAGAAACAGCACATGGAAATTCACCTCAAGTACCTGAAAGGTTTACATCAACACACTCAGAAGGACATAAAAACCACTACGTAACACTGTTGCTGAGGGGCTTTTTAAAAAATATTAATAATGTACAAATTACAGGGGAAAAATCTTTGGTTGTGGAAACAAACAGTCCCTAAGAGATGACGGATAGAAAAACTGGAGTTCCTGTTCTGAATGTCCCAGAGCAACAGCCAGAACATCATGTCATCAGCTAAAAATAGCCCTCGTAACTATACAGCACATGTTGGGTTTTGGTGTATTTTTTATTTTTTTTTTAAAGCTGAAAAGACCAAGTCTCAGAATCTCAAATCTCAGAAAGTTGTGCTGTGTCCACACTCAGCCCATTTGTGCCCCAGGATCTGTGCTCCCTGCCCTGCTCTCATCGACCAACACACAGGAGGCCCAGCCGCAGCACCCAGAGTCCTGCACAAGGTCCCCTCCAGTGGCAGAGGAAAGCAGTGCTGTGACGGTGAGCCCAGAGCTGGGTAAGACCTTCCTCTGGCACAACAGCCCCAGCCACGAGGCACTGTACTGGCAGCTCTCACAAACACAGCAATATTGTGCACCAGTTCCAAGGGCACTGCACCACAGCACTACACGGTCTTGTTAGCTTCAGTCACAGGGAGGGAACCTGGCTTAGTGCTTGTAACAACTCATCCATTTCCAAGTTGCCCCCTTCCTAGCAGCACATTCACAGCAGAACAAATTCTGTGTGGTCCAAGGACAGGGGGCAGAGACATACACAGTACGTTTGGTGCCTCCCTTCCTCCTCCTCCTCCTTCATGAAGGAGTGCTTCTAGAGCATTCCTGGCAATACCATAGTGAATTGTTCAGGAAACCCAGAGAAGGACAGCCACACTATGGGTACAGCTAGTATGTATTTAGGATAAAGCTTTCCTGTTTTTAACACTGTATTGCTAAGAAAACATGGTATTATTATTATTAGCATTAACATTTACTACAAACATCATAATTTTACTGATGCTGCCTAGAAGTTTACCTGTTTTACCTGGTTGCATTGCTTGGCCCAAATACAAACCCTCGCCATGCAAGCATTCTGCCTTTCACATCCTTTGGGCACTGCAACGCCAGCACAACTGATTTAGAACACTGCTGGTGCAGCCCTGAGCAGAACTCAGCCCAGCCCAGACCTCATTGTGAGTGGTGCCATAAAAATACATAGAGAATGCTTCCATCTGTTTTTATGATTAAAAATCAGCTCTAGTTTGGATCAGTGGATTTTGAAAGCAACTTCGGACTGACAGAATCATTTTAAATAAAACCTTGTCAACAGCTTCGTTTCTTTCCAACCAGGTGTGCTGTAACTTAAACCATCTTGGGACAAACATTATGTAGTTCCTTGAAAAAATAAACGGTCTTTCAGGCACTCAGCACCTAAACCACATATGACGTGAAAACCCCAAATCATCCCCTTAACTTCCACTGTTTTCTTCCAATTCAGGTTAAAAAGTATTTACATAATATGAGAAGATAGTTTTAGGAAAAAATGTTCTACCATCTTCTGGAATGTCTCCCACATAGAGATTAACGCTCGGAATAATTCACAGGACAGTGAAGTCAAAGTGTTCTTAAACTTTTACAGGAGTGGAATCAGACCAGAATTGAGTGTGATAGGAAATGTCACCCTGTCCACTTAATATTCTCTTGGGAGACACTCAATAATAAGAGCAGAAGAATATAGCATACATGGCAATGTATGTACAGCAAGTCATTACAACCAAGGATCTCCTATCACATTACAAAGACATTTCAGTATCATTACCCTTGCTTCAGTAATGGGGAGATTACTGACGGCCCCAGAAGAGGCCACAAACTGGCTGAAGGTCACAGAGCAAGGCAGCAGCAAGGCTGAGCAGCGTGCACCCCGAGCACCCCGACCAGCTGCCGGACTGCACAGATTCTCCCATTAGAACTGAATGATTGCTGTGAATGGCGTTACCACCACTGCCAACACAGAGACAAATGAACCTTTGAAGAATGAGAGCTGTTTAAACAGTCACACATCACACAAGAGTTCTCTAACAGATGTAAAATCTGATTCTTATAGACATTTATTTAATAACACTGGGAAGTGGGAAGGCAAAGTTGAGTCCTTCTAGATGCAAACACAGAAAACTTATCAGTTAGCATTTCCAAAGCTGTTGTTGCATATGCAAAAGCCATGATATTTTCAATTCTGCATTACTCATCTTCCCCACCTTAATTCTAGGTTGTTAGAAACTCCATGCAGTGGGAGGAAAGAAAAAGCTGCAAATGAGTACATTTTGCAAAATATCATCCCCAGAAATAGAGAATGTTTTTCAAAATTTGTCTGCAAATGAGATATGTCTTGCAAGATCATAATCAATCACTGCAAGTACTTCAACTGGAAATCTTAGTGAATAAAACCATATTGCAAAGCCTTCCTATGAAAAACAACGTCTGCAACAAACCAGACCATGAAGATTTGTGGGGATGCAGAACAAGTCACAATATGTTTCTCGAATTCCTTCCATCCATCTTTTGATGACATCTTTCCCCAAGCAGGGCAGTCAGGAGCTGTACCACACCTCTATACAATTGTGCACATTGCAGCAAGGAAATGTGCTGCACCAGCAGGCTTTTCTCCCTTCTCCTCTATAAAATCAGGGGGAAAAAAAGCCAACTGCTCCTAACACTCTGCTAGGAGCATAAAACCTCCATACTTTTCAATATAAGGCTGTACATTTGGGGTCTGATACTATTCCTAAAAATCAATGGGCAGCTTTGTATTGAATAAGCTGCATTACCAGACCTGCAGGAACATCTACCCCTTCCAGAGGTCCCATTCCTTAAAATGCTCTTTTAAAGGACCCACACCTGCCATGTGCTCATGCTTTCCTGAGCAGCTTATAAGAATAACACAGCATAACGCCATGTAGGCAGTAGGACTGGTGGGACTTGGCGTTATCTATATGCTATTTGTCAGGCATGAGACCTCCATGTTGGCTCAATCTGTACTGTACTCTTTTGGTCATACATCGTTTCCTCAAATAACTCTTGAATTGGAGCCAGCTTCAAGGGGTAAATGAACCAAAACCTTCTATTTTATTGGTTGTCAAGCTCTTAGCAGATGAGAAGCAAGAATTTTCTTTGCTGACAAGGTAGTATATCATTTCAAGACGAAATGTAACACTGAATAACCACCATTACCATTGCCATTTTATAGGAATCTCTGTTTTCCCACAATCTTATTTATTGATGTAATTTTACCTTGGGGTTGAATATCCCACTTAGCTTTTCAAAGCTGTTTTTCTAGAGCGAGCATACATTTCTTCCTTCCCTGTGCAAAACTATGGGAGTTTCAATAATCCCAATTAATAAAATACAAGCACTTTTTATGCAAAATTAAAGGCAACAAAGCCACTGGACTATACATTCGCCTTTGTCAGACAGCCATGCAGGTGTCCAGAATTACTCTGCTGGACAAACAGGAGGATGGCTGATTCTCTAAACTAGTGAAACAGATGCGAAATCAAATAATTCAGAACTTTTGTATGCTGTCCAGTTAGGTCTTTGGCTACTGAGAGCATTTTTTCAAACAGCAAAACTGGATGAGATCAAAAGCATGTTTGGTAGCACTTTTAAATTCACTAGCTCATAATCAGTTTCACTTCCTTCTTCATGAGATTTAAGAAAAGACTTGAAAAGTATCTGCTTGCTATCCTCAGCTCTTCTAGATTTCAAGAGTAAGTTCTGCAAATGATCTGAATTGCCAGCACAGTGCCATTCAGGCAGAGCCTGATGAGACAGTCTGATCAAAACATTTTGAATCCACTGTTCTACACCTCAGGTACTGGCTGTTCTGAAAGAATGATGACAACAGTTACTGCATTTGCAGTATGTAGGTACTGTGTTTGCAGCACAGTGCACAAGAGATACATATGTTCATGTTAAGCAACTGAGAATTAGATGCATCCATTCATGGACAAAGCAATTGTTTCTGTAATAATCTACACTCTAAGGCAGATGGAAAAAGTAAATTTTCATAGATACTTCAGACATTTGATTTTTACGTTCAAGGAACCATGCATGAAATGCTACCTGTGAAGAGAAACTCAGCAACATCTGTTCAGAAGCTACATAAGGACTAAATTAAAAATTGCTATCGATAAACTCAGCTGCTCCAGTTGGTTTCTGTATGGCTTACATAATGCTGTCTTCAGCTTGATTAGGCCCTTAAGGAAAGTGTGGAAGGTCTCATCCTGTAGTTAAGAAGAGTGGTGTGGACCATGACCACTCGTACTGAGATATAATTAAGTAGCTACCAGATGACTGTACTTCAACATGCAGCCTGGCAGGCACACAGTTAATAAGCAGCTCACTGCCAAATACAATTCTTTTTGTTTCTTACTAGAAAATGCACTAGTTTTCCTGTCTGGCTACTTTGAGCATCTAGAATCTAATAGTGTCGTTTCTTTTCTGCAATAAGAAAGCATATTTGACATGAGATTTGCACTTAAAAAAATATCCCAAAATAGAAACAAACTGGAATATCCTGACTGTTTCTGCTAAAAGACACTGAAGCAAAACAATCTTGTCTTTCCAAGAGAGCAGCCTTGCTGAGAGCTCCAGAATCCATATTCTCATCCCAAAGGCTATGAGTCCTGGCCAGAATCTTCAGAGAGCACGCATACTGCAGGAGGGATCGGTGCTGAGCGCACTGCACTCCTGGCAGAGGCAGTTCTGGCAACCAGAGAAGCAGGACTCAAGGATTTGGGAACCATGGAACACAACTGAAAACAGTACAAATCAGACAACAAGCAAGAGAGAAAATATTGCAGTGACTGTAGTACACCGAGGGAATTCACCGAGACATGCTCTGGTGCTAGCACGAAAAACATTTTTGTACATAAAATAATATTCTCCTTGAGGAAATGCCTTGCAACGAGCTCTACCTTCCCCTCAGCTCATTCTTCATGTTTGTCTCTGATTCACATGCATCTTACATTATTTTCTGAACAATGATGATTTTACCTGAAAGGATGGCCCAGCTCAGGGATGTTCAGAGAGCACTGGAATTCACCCGGGTCAAACCCTGATTCTTAACCATTCTGCTATCATTCAAATGTAGCTGGGGACAAAGCAATTTCCTATCCTAGCATGTTTTAACAGCTTCTTGTTGTGGATTTTGGATTAAAAAAAGACAGAGTGCCCAACTTCAATTGAGCATTCAGAAGCGTGAATCCTAAATCTTGGTAGAAACTCCATGCAGTGGGAACAGTATAACAGTCAGAGTAACAGAGTACCAACAGATGTTTCCCTTTTTCCATGTTACCTAAGCAGCATTTTGGGGCATTGGCCTTCACCCCGGGAGCCAGCTGCCTGTGTCCCTCTGTGGATGCTGTTTTTGTTTTAGGATCTGCTCCTGTCTACTCATCACTTACTCCCAAGTAGGACAGAACTTGGTGGTCCTCCTTGCACATTTTATGAAACATTTACTTCAAACACTGACTAGACTTAAATACCGGTTTCCAAAGAAGTTGCAAGCCTAAAATTCTTCCCAATCAATAACCTTTTCTTTTAAGACTTTTTCTTCTATTTTGAGGATGGATAGGAAGGAAGCAGAAGTAGCACCATAGTCCTCTTCTCAAGCAAGAAGCGCTGCTGATTTGTGATAGGAAGCGTGGCAAAGAAGAAAACAAGAAAGGCACAGTTTGATAGAAAGCTACATTTAAACAACAACAACAACACACACAAAATAAGCGTAAACATACCAATAGAGTACAAAAAGAGAAAAACTCTTTTACTCTACCTTTGCCAGTGATGTTCTCCCATACGTGCAGGACTGAACACGAGGTACAATGGTGCCTTTCATTCTTAGGCCAGCAGCTCTGCTGGTGGCAAAATGTGATTGCTTGTGAAGTGTAATTGATTTTTCCAAAGGGCTAAAGGTCTGCTGTTCCTTTAAATTATTGATGGGTGCACTTGGATTAATGTGTGCTCACTGCGGTCCTTGACAGAGGCTGGACTGAAAAATGTGCCTGATTACCTGTGCATCTAAATGGCTCCACTTGATTAGGTCACCAGTAGCCCCATGGGCACCTTCAGTAAGTCTTGGGGGTCTCTCCCGCTCCACTCTTCCAGCTCCACTAATGACATTCTGGCTTTGTACATTCTCCCCCCCTGGTTTTAAACAGCAACCTGCTGCAAAGGCTGACATGAGCTGCTAATACCTGTTGTGCCTCACTCCCCAGGAGCCTCCATAAAACACCCCGTGTGCCTCTAAGAGCACCTCATCTTGGTCTGCCTGGAACCTGCCCGCAGCCTCTCCATTTCAGATGCTCTGAAGTGAAGCACTACTATTTTTTTCGTGAGCATCCCAGGATCAAACAACTTTAACCTTTCACCCATCATCCAGACAGGTAGCCAGCAAACTGAGCCCAGGAGTCCCAGAAGGAATTTGACTTCCTTTCAGGCAGCTAGTGCCATTGAAACCAACGGACTGTCCTGTCTCCTAGCAAACACATTTGTACTATGTATAAAACATGCAGTACATGTTCACAGGAGTAACCAAGCAGGAGCTTAAAGAGATGACCAGACAAGGAGAATCTTGTCAGGCAGAGCTATGAAACTTAAATAAATTAAAGGAAGAGAGAAAATTAAATCACAAAAGGCTTTGCCTGGGAGACAGGGGAAGGCTGTGCAACCCAGAAGGTTATGTAGAGAGCTTCATTAGAGGCTTCATTAGAGTCAGCTGAGAAAATTCAAAGCAAAACCAAATTAATTAGGGGGAAAAAACATGATCCTTAATTGTTCAGTAGAGTTTTAACAGCTCTCCAGTCCCTTCTGACAAACAAAGCAATATGTTAACTCACAAGAGAGCTGGCCAACTTGAAGTCTTGGGCTAAATCTGAGTCAGCTTTCAATTTTCCATCTCCTGGGTTGGGCAGGCACTGCGACTGATGCCTGGCAAAGATTAATGACCCAGAGGACTAACTGCACCTCCTTTGCCAGGGACTTCTGTGGGTACCGCTGTGACTAGGATAACTTCACAGGTTATCCACTTTATTTACTTTTATATTAAATTCTGTTTTTCAGATTTACCTTCAAGCATATTAAGAACAGGATCTGTCTTTTGTTCAAGGAGGAAACACTTGGTAGGAAGCCTGCATAGCTAGGCATTTCTGTTTGCAACAGTCTTAGTGACCTGGTATGGACCCATATCACACACTCACCAGGATGGGTAGTTTGGTTCTGCTGAAATATGAGCAATTTGGGGAGGACTCAGGGGAAAACATTCCTCCTACTCCGCATGCGGTCCCCAGTTTTCAGTCTCACTGTTCAGACAGCTCTGATAAACTGACAGTGCCCCTAACCGTATGACTCCTCCCTTCTGGGGGTTCAGGCTTGATCCCAGAAATAAGACATCTCCAATTATTCACTTACATTTTGACTCTGCTCTCACCTCTCTGTGCGGATGGTGATACAGACAGCCACACCTCTGTGCTCTGCTGGAAGCTCACCAAGGGGTGACATCCCAGGCACCATATAGCACACAGTGCTGGAACAGGGGAGGGCCAAACAGTAAGCTTACTACAGGAAGGCTAGTGGTACATAAACTTGATTGCAGAACTTCCATCATTGGAAATTAGTATAAAGGGTGCCTGGTTTGCATCGACAGTGTTAACCTGCTATCAAGTCTTCCATTTCCCCTAATAACCGTTAAGATCCTGTCATAATTTTCTTTCCAAGTGTTGGCATTTTAAATGCATTGATTACAAAGGTCAGCTATGTTTGAGGAAAAAATAGTTAAATTGATTTTATTATTGCAGAAAAAAATACAATAAACAAGAGCACTTTTGTTTGGGGGATTAAAAAGCAAAATTATTGGTTGAATACAGCTGAATTAAGCACTTAAAGTTCAGTCTACACAGAATGCTGACAATGTAGGCTCAGATCAATACAGAAACAATTTACACTTTAGGAGTACTGGCTCTGGCTATTAACTTGTAATTATACCAAGTTTGCTGTTAAACTGTTTTAACTGTTTCCAAGGTGTAACTGAATTATGGCAAAACTTGTGAACTCTGTCAGGCTGAGCACTCACTGTCCTGAGCACACAACACCTCCCACAGTCTCAGCTTTGACTCATCCCAACTGCAGCTCATTTCATTTTAGACATGAAATAGCACAGCAACTGCTATTGCTGCGCAGAATGGGAACTGAACTCTGGGCCTTGTCTCCAGACTGCAAGCTCTGTCTTTCTGGAAAACAAAGCCTAGAGCTTGGATTTGACTCAGGTAGAAAAAAACAAAAAAGTTTTCCACTGTTATTAAATAAGTTATCAAACAATAATGTGAAGACACAAACACTGAACTAATTTATAAGCAAAAGGAAAATCTAAAACATCTCCACTTTAAGGTCCTTTTGTATTTCCCCTGAAACAGCTGCTGGAACAGTTGCAACTAATTCCTTCTAACATGGAAGGACCAACTCCTCCTTCACATAATACCTATGTGGTGATGGAAAATGAAATGAGTTATGGCAAAGGCAGCAACAGAGCAATGTGTGAGTAGATCTGCTGCTGAGTTGGACCTGCACTCCATTCTGCTTGTTTCAGCGAAGCCAGTTCAAATACATACAACGTCATTCCACCCTCTCCTGCCATCTGCTGCAGGCTCCACAAGAAACTTCTTGGCAGATCTGTGCGTGTCCGCAGCCCCAGCCCTTCAGACAACGCTCCTCTCCCTGCAGGTGGAGGTGGCTGGTGGTGACATCCTTTTCCACACTAAGCCAGACAAAGCTGATATATTCACTTTCTACTATAAATAAATGCTCCAGTTATTGCAGCCGTATTTGACCATTTCACATTTTATTGTCTGGAAATACTCATTTCCTGCAAGCATTGCGTACATGTCCATGAGTCCCTGTGCTGTAATGCTAATGACTGTGAGAAAGCACTTTCATTACCATGCAAATGGCATCCGTGCGGGCTGGGAAGCATGCACACACATACAGTATAACAAGCATCCTTAGCTATACAGAAGGTAAAATCACAGGGAAAAAGCTAGTCCTAGTCACAAAAATCCACATCTAAATCCAGCCCTCTACAAAGCAATTCCATCCATACCTGCAGCTTTCAGTCAGGCACGTTTATAAAGAGAATATTTGCAAAATACCAATCTAGATTTTAGTTTGGATAGGGTAAAAAGAAAGAAGAGAGAAGAAGCGGTTCAGACACCAGGTTTCAGTCACATTCAATTCATGCCTGGGATGGTCACAACAGTCCAGCTGTTCCTGCTTTTTTTCCAGCAGAAATCCCAGTCATGCAGAAGACTGACAGATGTGCAATGTCATTCCTGGGCTCGTTCCCTGGTAATATGGTTTCCTTTCACTTGCTGCTGGTGCTGACATCACACTTCTCATCAGAAAACAGACTTCTGATGCTCTGCCCTGCTCACATGGGTAATGGATGACGTGTGTGCATAATGGAACTCATGCTTTTAAATGAGCATTCTTAGCAGGTAAATGTGTGCCTGCCCCATTTTGCCACACAAGGACGTGCCAGAGAGCTCCGAGCGAGCTAACTCAGGCTCCAGAAGCCTTTCACTGATAAGATCTTCATTGATAATTTTTCCTATTTCGGATATAACTGGATGACTAAGGAATGTGAAATCACCATGGCTGAATATGATTCAGAAACTATTTCTGCAAACTAAAGTAAATGTTTTTAAACTAAAAATTCTTTGTCATGTAAAATAGTATGCATTTTACAAATCAGTCCAAAGATACATAAACATAATGATGGAAGTGTGAGATACAATAGATAAATAAAAACTAGATAAAATAGACAAACTTTTGGTAAACAAGCCCTTGTTCATATCTTTAACACGTCTATCATTTCCAAACCTCTCAGCTTGCTTAATAAAAGTATTAATTATCTTTCTTTCTTGGGCTTCAAAACTGAACTATCATACCACTGAAACACAATAATGGCAGGCACTTTGTTTTTAGGGTCACACCTTAACTCCATGGGCTCAGCAGCGGCCAGTGCCCAACCAGCCATACTGAATTAATTCTACTGCTGGACGTTTAGGTTCAAGCTCCATGGATAGGCAACATCTCTAAAGGCCAAGAATATAATCAAAGTTTCCTATAAAAATAACTCATGTTTCTGGGCTGTACTTTTAACTGTTTATTCATTTGAAAACATTAATTCTGAAAAACAGAGTTTGGCACATCTGGAATTCAGAGGAGCACTGAGCTTGCTGACAGACTGAAGCAGAAAAGGTTATTTCAAGTCTACTAAGAAAAAGAACTCAAAGAAATCCAACAGGACAGACCTGATAACTTTCAAAGGAGCTCTGGCCTGTCTCTAAGTCCCACAGTAATAAACAATGTTTTTCGCCTTTTGTTTTAATGAAGGTACTGTGAAGTCATCTTCACTGTTCACATCAAATCCCAATCTCATCTGGTAAAATCAGACCTAGTTTAGCAATCTGCTCCTGAAGAGACCATGGACCAAGAAAGGCAAGCCAAAACTGCAACTGGTAGGGCTATGTAGGGAAATCTGCTGTTTGGAAACTATATATAGAGGTTCTGAAAGCAGAAACTAAAATGCTGTCTGTGGATAAACTACAGATTAGCTTGCTACTAACAACCTTTTAAGATAGGTCTTTTTATCCAACAGCTCCTACAGATAAACATCATCGTACCCAGAAGCAGACACACTAACAGCACTTACTCGCCAGCATCCACAGACGTTTATTTCTGAGTGCCACATTTGAGCATAAAGTATATAATTAAATGTACTTAAATAAATCCCTGTGGAACTTCTACCACTCAATCTCCAAGCCAGAGAAAGGCAAAAATGACACAAAGCTGCTGTACCGCTGGAACCCAGTTTAATTAACAAAGCCACATCTGGTGCCACAGAACGCTCCTACCGCTTCAGTCAGGTCATCAGGGTGGGCCCAGAGCCACACAGGTGAGCCAGACAGTGGCTCCTTTCTATTTCACCAAAGAATGGAAGTAGACATGAGGACACAGATTTCATGTAAGACTTTGCCTTTTCCATACACACAGACCAGTGTGTGTGCATTTGGACAGCTTTCTCGGGGTAACAGAAATCACTCTCAAGCTGGAGGACAAACGTGAAGGACACAGTTGGACAAAAGCAAAGGTTGCTGCTTCCTAACCCTCAATGGTTCCCAGCACAGAGAGGGCCACAGAAGTGAACGCAACTATAAACAAATAGCGGCACATAGCATCAGGCAGTGACTGAAAATAGCAGGTACACAGAAAGGGGTGGCAGCTGGGTTATGAAGAGGTGACGCTGGCCTTGCTCTACCAAAGGGCTGAGCCCTCCAGGCCTGAACAAGAGCAACAGATCCACCAAGGTGCTCAGGCCCTGGGAAATAAGGACATTCTTGTCCCTCAGATCCAGAATCTCAAGACATAAACCTCACCAAAAAATATAAGTAACAATTTGCTGGCATGTCTCAAAGGACAACGGGCAACTGACTAAATCTCTGTCTCTTGTGCCACTGATACGTACCCCCAAATAAAGCTGGTATCTCCTGGCTTTTGTGGAACGTTTTGACTGTCAACAGCAAAGCCAGAAAAATAACAGAACTACCTCCCCAGTGCCCCCCTTGGGGGTTTTATAGTCATTTACTCTGAGGAGAAACTCAGAATATGTTATAGCCTTTTGATAATTGTAATATGCACACTTCCCAAGCAGAAATGTTTCAGGCATTCAAGAAAAAGAAAAGAAAATACACTGTCAAAAATGTCAGTTTCTTGGGCTGATTTATTTCTTAGAAACGTGACCAGAAAGTCCAAAACCAAGATTGCTATGTTGATAAGAATCCCAAATCCTATCTACTAAATACTATAAATTGGACACTTACTTGGGCTTCAAAGATAAAAATGAGGGCTTAGACAAGGCAGATTAGCTTTGCAAACTAAAATCCTTCCTTTACATGAAATAAATTATTTGATGAAAGATTAGGTTGTTTACCAAGAAGTTAGCACTCGCCTTCAGCATTTCCGTGTCTGCCGAGCGCTGCCGCAGCCCCGCAGGGCGCCTGCCCCCAGCACCCTTCTCACGTGCATGTTTGCTGCACTGGGGCTGCCATGTCCCTGCTCTGACCTTATCGTGGTCGTGGTTCTCCTAACAGCAGCATGATGCAAGGACTGTGATTGTTTTCTCTTCAGAAAGACCTCTCCCCCTATTCTTTTATATTATGATATTTATATATATATATGCAGCCACAAGCACAGCGATGTTATTTTTTGGCAACAAACCACCCCATGCCCCCTCTCAGGTGGCATTGCTCTATCACTGTAGATTGCATCTTCTTTTAATCCATGCAGCACTTGACTGCTGAAAATCATTATAACTTAATACATATCTGCCAGGGATGGGGGCAAGATTCACTGTTGTCCAATCCCACCATTTTATCTCAGACTCCCAAAGGCCTGGCAATCTCTCCAGAGCCCCAAGCCGAGTCACACTTTCTTGGAAACAAATTTCTAATTAAAGAGAGACTCTTGCAAACAGAGCTTAGCCTCAAATACTAATAGGAAAATAACAAGCACTTCTAAGGATTTGCTGGGGGGGGGCTTCATTCATGACCTTTTATTGTCAGAACTGGCAGCACTGAAATGACTTTTTTCTGACGGTGAACCTCATTACCAAGAACAGAAAATAGGTCCACTTTGTTGGTTTTGCTGTACAAACTTCTCCCTTGGCTGGTCCAACTGTATTTCTCCAGCCTGGTGATGTTCACCTTCCACATTTCATTATACTTTTTCTTATTCTTCCTCCACATTATTTTCCCTCTGCCTTACCAGGAGCATACCAAGGCAGCCCCATGTCTGCAGATAAGTCTGCACCACACTGTGCACCATGGAAAAGCCATCTTTAGGCAGAGATGTTCCATAAGGGCCCAGCACGAATAAAACTCCATGACATGTAGATATTTTTAGGTTGCATTTAGGACTTCACCTGCATGCTGCAGATTTACAAAATGAGCAAGGTAAGCTCAAGAGGAGGAAGACTGTGCCTGGATCCCCCAGAGGGAATTAAGTTGTGCAGAAGGAATAATTCATTCACACCTCTTCCTCACTCCCCACCGTGAAAAACTTGCCAGAATTGCAAATCCCAGGGTGCTGCCGCCAAGTTGCTCTTTCTTGGGAGCGATTTTCACGGTGGCTTTAGGACAAGCAGCCCTCCTCCCCTGGCACCAGCCACCCCAGCTGTCTGGAGAGAAAGAAATGAGAAGCGGGCCTCAGTAGGATGCCAGGGACTGCTTTTCAGCTGCAGCAGATCTGTAACACAGATTGTGCCCCTGTGCCTTCCTCCGAGGGGTGCCTGGCTCCAACCACCTGCCCCTGCAGAGCGCGGCTCTCACCTCTCAGGCCCCCGGCTGTGACGCCAGCACAGAGCACACCATGCTCTCAGCCTGCTCTAACCCGATAGCAGCCTTTCTCCGCCCACAGCCCGAGAAGGCAGGAGCTCAGGGCCTGGTGCCAGCCTGCAGCTCCTGTACTGCTGTGCTCCAACTCACTGGAGCATGAGAGAGCTGCAGGCTCCAAACAGCTTCTCCCTGCTCCAACAGCTCCACTTACCTGCTCCAGCTCCCAGCTATTCTGCTCAAAATTGCTTTGGCTTAACTGAGCCATGCAACAATACCAAATCCCTCAGAAACACGACGGAGACCCATCTGCAACACCACTCCTGTAGGGAAGCACGATTCCCATCAGAACGAAAGGAGAGACAGAGGCAATGCAGGAGCTGTGCCTGAGACCACCTCTGCCTCCTGGGCACTGAGAATGAGCCGAAGCACTTAATTAACTGCAGCAGTTAATTTTACTGAATTATTTTGGGGGCCTTTCACAGATGGCTCATTATAAACCAAGTTCACAAGTGCTGTTGTGCCCTAGAGACAAGTGGAACCAGCTACAGGACGTGGCTTTCTGGCAGCGCCGCGGTCTGCAGGAGCATGGCACGTCACAGCACCCCGTGCAGCTGCTGGGCTAAACCACAGGAGCTCCCTGCTGTATAAATGGTTTCATCGTTTGAAAGTTTTGCACTAATGGAGGGAAATGAGCTGCTTCCAGACATGAAGATTTGTGAAAACAAAAGAGGATTTGGTGGCTAGGTGTCAGGCATGCCAAAGGAGAGCAGCACTCAGGCTGTGCTCCTGCCAGCTCGCCCAGCCAGCCAGAACTGCCGCGTCCCCTGCCAGCCCATTACCTTCTCTCCAAATCAGGAGGCTGCTCGGGTACAAAAGCCTCCCAGATTCTTTGTTATAGTGAAAAATCACCATTTGAGCAGTTGGATTTCTTGAAAATTGGCTGAGAGGAAACAAGTGCATGCTGGAAACTTACAGCAAAGGATACACAAAAAACATGATCAGAAAAATTATTAAAGGAGGGTCAGAAATAGAGCCCTGACTGTGCTGTGGTGGTCATCTACAGATCAATTAACTACAGAACTGAGGGAGTGAAGTTTGTGAACAACACAGCATGACGGACAGGCAAGCCAGCTCCTGCACAGAACATGTCAGAAAGCAAAAGCCCTTTGTTGTTGTTGTTATTTAGCATAAAGATTTGGCTCCAGAGGATTAGATGCAGTTCATGATACTGCAGCGGGAGAAAGTCTGTGTCTAATACGCTTAGAAAACCTTCTCAAAAAAAAAATTAAATAAAATCCCATGCCACACATGTATATTCCTCCACTGCTTTTCTTAGGCGTTAATGGATGGGGATTGACTTTGTGAAATTGCTGCAGCAAGCTGCGAATGATGTATGAAGTGAGAAATTCTGCCCAATGCACAGCGAATATGGATGTGCTGTGTTACTCGCTGTGCATTACACAGATACACAACATTCATCTCAGTCAGAGCAGCAGCTGGCAAAGCCTCCGAAGCCCAGAAGCTCACCTGATGCAAAAGCCCAGCAAAGCTGATGGCTAACTCCCCTGACAGCAAAGGAGGGGAACAGACAGAGATGTGCAAGTGAACAGGGGGTGAGGGAGGCAGGAGGAAGGAATCAAACAGCGAAAGCAGGAGTGTGCTTCTGTAAGGATCAAGCCTCATCATCACAGAGACAATGCACAGGAGGGATTAAGCTCCAGCACTGCAAAGGCACCACTGCTGTCTGCATGGAGAATGCAGATTTGAGCAGCAGCACTGCTGAAGGAACTACACATTCAGAGAGATGGAGCCACGCCACCCCAAACAGGCACGGATTAACACATATTAGCACACGCTAGCAAATATATAATGTATATATGCTAACGTGCCTATTTTGTATATATATATATATTATATATATATATAATGTGCCATTTTTTTATATATACACACATACATACATAGATATATGCTCATTGCTGCCATGACTGCCTCCAGACAGCTTGGCTTCTCATGTTCTCAGAGCAAGCCAGGCATCTCCCAGAGAAAAGATGCATTCATCTTTGCCTGAACAGTCAAAAATCCAAGAAGTAACCTGTCTGTTTCAGGGAGCAGACAAGCTTTTCCAAATAAATGAGACCAAAACTTAGCAGCTCTGTTTTCCAAACGATGTGCCGACTCCAAATAGGGGCTGAAACAACATCCTGTGCCTGGCCTGGCCCAAAAAGAGCATAGCACTGACATTTCCCTTCTAAAATATTGCTAAGAGGGCTATCAGGACAAGTAACATTTCTCCCCTCCACGTACTTCACTGGATTTCAGTCATAGTATCCTATCACAGAACCACAGAATGACTTGGGTTGGAAGAGACCTTAAAGATCAAATCAGCAGAGATGGAATTGTAAATTTTAAGTTGATGTGTGCATATACATGCACATATATGTCCTCTCCAGCTAGATCTAGATTGAAGATGTGTACTTTCAAAGTGCTTTAGCCAAAGACAGGATGTACAAGGAAGTACTAATAACTCTGAGGGATCCATTCTTAAAGCTATGATGGGCCTGGATTACAAGCACGGTTCAGCTGACAGGCACAAGAGAAGAGGCCTTACGAGGGAGCCACGGCACGCACTTGTCAGCTTTTGTTAAGGCGCTGATCATCAAGGCACAGAATGGCCTGGATTGGAAGGGACCTGAAAGATCATCTCATTCTGACCCCCTGCCATGTATACCACCCCTCATCTCACTGTAAGGACTATCAGTCCTCCAGCATTTCTCAAATATCTGGTGAGAGCTTTACAAGTGTTAATGTGCAACATGGATTGTTTGGGCATATCCTCCCTTCCAGCAGCTCCCTCCGTTCCTCCCTACCCGTGCTAGCTGGTGCCTCAGAATGGCACCCTGCCCACTCAGGGAATCTGCTCCAAATCCATGGCACTGCTGAGGACATTCAGGCAGCACAGAAACCCTCCATCTCCGGCTCAGCCTCTCCCCACAGTCAGTCAGATGGAGTGACTGCTTAACACTTCCCAAGAATACTCAAGCTGCCAGCACAAACTTCATCAGAATACTCCTCTGCTACCTTCACGGTCAGGAGACTGAGAGGACAGACAGGCACTTAAAATGATTTCCACATACTCTGCTTCTGCTAAGCTTTTTCATTTAAAAAGCTCACCTGTGCAAACATTCCCTCATGGATGCAATGACTTGGAAGCAGGATGACAGACATTTACTGTCAGCTCACAAGAACATATGCTAACGAAGTCGGCTCTTACAGATGACCTCTGTGCACAGGCACTGCAGAGCTCTGGAAGTCATGCCCTGGGGGGTACAGGTGTGCTAACATCCCTGAGCTGGGCAGAGAAGAACTCACTATGTTAGTATTCTTCAGCTTTTTAAAAAGTAATTTACTAGTGACAAGTGCATTTTGTTGTAGACCTCTGAGCCAAAGCAATTGCACTTGGAAGCAGAAGAGCATATGCTTTAAACACTTTGTGAAACAGGGATGAAATTCAGGGACAAATTTAAGTAACTCGCTAAATCAGGCTTTCATCAATTTTAGCAGATGAAAACAAGAGACTCTTCCTTTAATAACCCATCCCCTTCCCCCTCCAAGAAAAAAAAAAAAGAAAAAAAAGGAAATAAAGATGTCAGACTGGGAAGAGAAGGAGAAACAAGAATAAAAGGGCATCATCTGCTCCTCCCGACAACTACTCGAGGTGTTATTCAGTGCAGAAGTCCTATCTGGCATCCTTTTTATTCTCCAGTGAGATTAGCAAATTGCCAGCATTTTGTCACCAATTTCTTTCTGAATCCTGATTTGTTCATGCTTTAAAGGTCAGTCTGCAGGGACAGTTGGAATGTTCACTGTTCCTCTGGGAAGAGGTTATTAATAGTTAGGTCAGGGATTACGGTCCTACTTTCAGTATCTTTCAGTGGCACTGAGCATCTCTAGCTCAGAGCTAAACGTCTCCAACCATGCACAACACTTGGACCTGGACACAAGTTTCTCTAAGGCAGCAGAGGGAGCACGCCAGTGCTGATGCCCTTTGAAGGCAGTGCTGAAAGTGGTCAAGGCAGAATGGAGATTCTTCCAGAGAAACGGGCTAAAGGAGGGGGGAAAGGGGACAACAGGGAGGCATGTTTCAACCCCCCTGGCTTATCCCACCTGCCAAAGCCATTTAAATACATATTAATTCATATCTTTAAGGGTAGAAATGCATTCAAAGTTCACTGCATGCTCTATGCACTGTCCCTCTGCCCTGCTGTCCCACCAGGTGTGATCACAAAACAATTTCTGAAAACCAATCCCACATCAATTGGACTTTAGAGAAGAAATCATTCAGACCATTTTTTAATAGCTTGAGGTATCATGTAAAGGAATGCTTCAACACTCAGGATAAAAGGAACACAAGTTGAAATCCTTTGTTTTTCTCTCCAGTTCTGCACCATGCACCTTTTCCCAGTTCTGTACAACTTGTGTGTAGCAGCTGTCACAGGCATTTCTGGAGGAAGAACACAGCTCAGTAGTTGCCTTGGTTGAAGATTTAGCATTTATTTTGTGGGTGTGTTTATTCTAGAATTTGAAAACACTTAAAAATCTCTGCCCTCTAGAAGGAAAAATGAAGCTGAGGTGGAAGGGTTAAAATACAAGTCTTGGTGTTAGGCAAAAACTTCAGTTTTCAAAACATACAAAAGCCACAAACAACCCTGTACTGAGGACGTAACTTCATCATATATGATCAGCTATTGTCTGATGGGAGTAGCAGAGCCCAAGGTACAAAGTGATAATTCTGAAATTCTAAAGAGTGAAAATAGTAGATCCACCCATTCATCTCATCCTCTCACCCTCCTGACCATGGGCAGCGTGCATCCTGAAGCAGCGCCAGAGCAATGGAGCGTGCACGTCCATTGCAGGTGATGCAATCCTCTGGCATCCAACTGCAAAACACTTGTGGAGCCAGAAAGGACAGAAAGATACCCAATAAAACAGATAGCACTGGTTTTGACACTGACAGAGCCTAAAATTAAAAATCTAGGCTAACTGCACCCAGAGATGAATTGCCTCACCTTGTTTTTTCACAACTATCGGTGCAGGCTGCCATCCATCCGTTAACACCAAAGATAACCACAGATCTTTAAACTAAAGGTACTCATTTTGGATTCTTCTCACTTAACAGAGCTCAGAGAAAGAAGTTACAGGTTATAGCAAACTGCCCACATTTTGAATGAAACCATGCAAACACCTGTTTAATTAACAGCACATATTATTGCCCCTGCTTACCTGATTTCCCACAGCCTGCTACTGGCTCTGACAGGCTTTCACAACAATAAAATACAATGAATGAATTTAAGTCTCGAAGGACCCTAAGCTGCAAGGTAGGAAAACCATGAAAGATAAATGATGTCTTAACTAATTTTATGATTTATTATTCCCTCAACTTTGCTCATCTTGTGATGCAGGAGAACTCATTTTTCTGTTTGGCAGAAAGCTATGTCAACCTCGTTAATAGGTACCATTACTGTCACATAAATATGTTTGGGAAAACAAGCGTGCTTTCACTCCGACGCTGACCTCAGCACCTCAGTTTTATTACAAGCACAAGACCTGTCAGTAACAACAACTGATGCACTTATCCAGGGATTCTGCTTGCCTGCCACTGGCATTTTGTTCATTTTTCTCCACCAAAAAAGTTCATATTTAAGCAAGCGCAGATTCATGGTTTAAATTACTGTCTTGATACCTCATCCGTCGTTCTGTAAACTCTTACAACGAATGTAATTTCCAGTCCTTCTGGAGACAAGGGATCACTGATAACCATCACTGGGGTGACTGTACTGATCTGAATTTAACACGGCCTACATAAACCTACACAAACTTAAAACTTGCTTTTCTCCACAGCAAACATTCATGTTAAGAGCATTCTTAATTGAATAACTGAATTTAATACTAATAAGATGCTTTCAGGTGACAGGACTCGTGGTGAATTTCTCCTGTGCTGAGACTTTCCAAACCTTACCTGTTTTAACTGAAGGTGAGAGCTTTTAGGGTTTGGTGGAGGAGGTTTGAGCCAGTGGTCAGCAACGCCGAAGTTCTGCCTGTGCTGCTCAGATTGGTTTCAGGAAAAGTACAGTCTGAAACATAATTCAGCACTGCCTGATTCCAGCCCTTCATCTTCCATCACTGCACAGCATCAGGACACAGGGAAGGGATGTGCTCACAGCTTTGAGCACAGCTTTGTACTAACCCCTGTGGAGCTTAAAGCAGCCTCAGGACTGTTTTAATTCCAGCAAGCGAATCCTGACTACCAAAGGGCTGCCTAACAGACAAGGATAAACAGAGTGCAGTGCAGGAGGTCCTGAGTTCCTCCCTCCCTCACTCTCAGCAGTGGATGCACATGCTTCCAAACCTGCTGTCAGGTGTTCCAATAACGTGATGCTTTCTCATCTGGCTGTATCTGAATAAATAACATTCAGAAGAGCGTGGGCAGATCTTTAGGTAACAATAAAAACCTGATTGCTTCCCAGACTTGGAGTGCAAGTGTGGCAATAAATTGATTCTGAAACACTTTGACACTCAAAAGCATCTACATTTAATTGCATTATTTCCAAACATGATCTCATTTCAGATGCCTTTGATCTGATTTGGTGCTCTTAATATGTTTATATACACCTTCAAGAATTTCGTATATTCTTGATATCTGTCGACATGGTTGGCTTTTTGCATCTCAAAATACACAATTATTCGTGAGCAATCTTCGTGATCATCCTTTCTTGCTTCATGAGTAAGTCTGCAGAGCTGAAGACTGGGGGACACTTCTGAGCTCCTGTCCTCTAGAGGGTACATCCTGACTCAGTGACCAACTAGTGCCGCCAGATTCAATACTCTTCCTAACTTAATGCTAACATGTGAATGCCTACACATTCTGGCAACTACTGAAATCCCACTTTTTGATGTAAGAAGGCAAAGAAGGAAACGAGTTCTTCATGCACTGCCATTTGCTTTACAGTTGAGACCTAGCCGTTATCTTCTGCCAAAGGATTCTCCCATAGAGAAGCCACATTGCTCCCTCTAGGCAAGAAATAGCTACTGATGTTTTCAAGACCACTGCTGCAATGTGTGGTATGGTCAGCAAGTCTATTTTAGCACTTAGTCAATATTTTTAATCAATCAGCTGCTAGAATGGCCTCCGGACTGCACGAGACAGAAGAATTCTGGTTACTTTCACAATGTAGGGAAAGCAAGGCCAGTGCAAAGCCACCTTGCCCTCCTGCTCCCCCTCCCTCACCTGTACCCAGAGCTTTGGGCCTTCATTACACATGGGAGAAAACAAAACTTGCTTTGTTTATTATTATACCTTCCAGGTACTTTAAATGGCAAAAAACAGTTCCCAGGTCCCCACAGTCTCAAGGTGTTTTCTAGGGCAATGGGTTATTTGTGTTGTTCCTACCAGGTCTGGATGCAGCAGGGTCTGAGCAGAGCTTGACTGCAGAACAGCCATAGCCTCTTGAAGGACACCAGGCATTCTACCTCAACCCAGTCAATCCCAGATCCCACATTTGTACATTCTTGGGGGTAAGGAATAAAACTGTAATAAATCAGGTCAGTTTTTATCTCAGGGGGCAACTGTGTTTTAAAAAGCCAGTCGGTTTCATTGCCCAGAGGCACCTTTTCTAGATACATGCCTATAACCAAAACAGCAAACAATAGGGAGAGTTTTAAGCAAAACGATGTATTTTATAAGCTGCACTCCACCTGGACTGTATTTTCAAGCTACAACGAAGTTAGCAACTTGTTTGCTTTTTAAAAGCAATTTTGAAACCTTTCTAATCTTCCGGCTTGCTCAGAAGGAGGTGTGAGCTGACTGCTAAGAGAAGAGAGACACAGAGAGACTAAAGAATGAAAAAGGACAGGAAAAAGCCTCATCTTCATTATCATCCCTTTATAACATTCTCTAATAACAAAGAAAATAGCTGACTGTTGAAAACCCTGACTTTTTCTTTCACAGAGGTATATTAAATTCACCATATGCACATGCAAGCCAGAGTACTAAGTGGGTGGTTAACTGCTTTATGCCAGATTCTGAAGGTCATACAAAGAATTTTGCCTTCCTGTTGCTTTGCAATCCATCCTGTTTTATGGTGTCACAAACACCTGCTGTTCTGACAATTGCATTTAAGATAGACTAAAACATTGGGCCACCCGTCCTAAACTGCAGCCTGAGCTGGCCCTGGGGAAAATGCCTTACCAGAATTTGTCAGCCATGTGTTTGGACGGAGGAAAGATGATGGGAAGACAGGGACAGGAGTTAGCACTGTCTGAACATGGGCTTTTTGTTTAGATGCGTAGGTTGGGAGGAACATTCCCCAATGGTCTGGAGAGAGACGAGACTAGGGGAAATTGCAGACTCGTGCTCCCAAATTGCCGTCTGGAGAAGCCACTGTGCAGCACAGAGAGCCTGGGGAGACAGAGCTCCCAGCACATGGCACCAAAGCGGTGCCTGAAGGTAAGCATTTGCATGTGTGTACATTTACACAGGCACCTAAAGGAAGACCAGTTGGTAAATCAGGGTGAAACGCATAACTCATCTGCATGGCGAGGAATTGCAGAAGCCCTTTTAACCTGCAAGACCTGGTGTCTGTGGAACCAATGGACAGGTTCACCCTGGTTAGGCAGGGACTAACCCTTCCGACAGAGCCACTCAAGGATTGTGGCAGGCAGCTGAAGCCAAGCACCCAGCGCAGCAGTTCTGTGGAAGGACAAGGCACTCCCACCCGCTGCGCTCCAGAGGGCTGCTGGTAACAGGCTTGCTGACTCTGTTCCTGAGCCTCCTCAGTTCGGACAGAGGAGCACATCTGTTCTGCTTAATAGCTGCTCCTCTGCTGAAAAAGATCTGTGGTCTTCGCAGCAGAGATCATGTTAAGCCTAGACTGACTTTTATGGCAACAGCATCTTGCTGGATAAAGAGCCTTCTTTTATCATGCATCGCGTTAAAAAAAAGTATTACCATCCATTGCAGAAACAAAGGTTTGACATCTCCTATGTGAAGCTGATTCATGTTTGTGCTAAACCTGGGTATGGTCCAGCTGACACAGTCAGCTAAATTACTGCACTGCCAGTTTAATATTTTGCCATCTGCTAACTGAAAGCTCTGCTGCCTGCTGGGTCCCATAAAGACTTTTATTTATTATATTACACATGGCAACATCTGCCACAGGATTCAGCTCAGCTCAGCTTCCTAATTAAACAAACAAACACTACATCTCCAGTACACGATTGGGTCTAACTATTATTTATAAAATCTGTGATAGGTATTTAAAAGATATACATTGTCTGTTCTAGGTGATGACAAACACATCCTGCAGCCAGGGGCACAGGGGAGCGTTAGAATAAGCTCACACTTCTCGGATGCTCCGCTTTGCCATCGCAAAGCAACAGAAATCTCTACATGTATTGCGGTTTTGCTCTTACTCTATTCTTTAGATTGCTCAATTTATACTAATTAGAACTACGAGGTTATTTCGGACCCCAATTAGCTGTCTGCCAGGCGCTGTTTGCCAGGGCCAGCAGGGGAGAACAGTCTCCCCTCGCACTTGGAAGTGGCACTTGATGAAAAGAGGCAGGAGATCTGAGCAATACTGCTCTTTTCAGCTGTCACAGACACCACGGATGCGCTGCCCAAGTCCGTTTCAAACTTCATCTTAATGAGAGAAATCACTGAAAAACCATCACTGGCTCCGCACCTACATCAAGGCTGCCCCATCTGTGCAGTAACCTGCAGGTAGATCAGGCTGGGAGACAAACTGGATGAAATCCAGGGCTAATGAATTCAGTGGCAATGCCACAAGTTCTTCATGATTTTAAAAATCCTTCTCATGCCATACAATTTTCTTTTAACCCACCTCATTTTAAACACCAAAGGAAAGATGTATGCAGTTCCAACCATCCCTCCCCTCAAAGAAATCATTTCCAAATCAAACTTTCACAAATCCAAGGAAAAAAATAGCAGTAGTTACATTTTCCACTTTGCCACCCTTGCATCTTGTTCTCATTTATTGCATGCAGTTCTAAAAAAGAAAAAAGGAAAAGAAAAAAGAGAGAGTAAAAGAGAAGCAAAATTAGCCATCTACGTGGAAAAACACAAAAATCAAAACTCCTTGTTGATTCTAGCCCCATACAAAACAAATAGCTACCCAAAATAGTATATTGTGTTTATTTTTAACCAGCTTTATTTTTAATTGCTCTTGGTGCCTCTGTCACATCAAGACAGCCCTTCTATTCTCATCAAAAACTGGCTTAGTTCCTCCTTGAATCACAAATCAGAAATCAGTTCATTCACTTCCTTCGCACCACAGCGACAGGCACATGCTGGCTGCCACCACCCCCAGTCCCCCCGGGGCAGGAAGGCGTCCCAGCCAAGAGGGAAAAAAAGTTGTATTAATGAGAATAACATTGATTTTCAGTAAAAATCATTGCCTTTAAAATATATTTTTGAAGCCACTGACACCCTGCAGATGTCTCACCCCCCCATTCGGTGCGGTGTCCTGCCCCTCTGCCAGCAGGGGCTGAGCTGGGAGCTGCCGGATCACCGCGTCCCTGCAGGAGCTGCTCAGGGCAGCAGCATCCTGCTGACGTGCTGCAGCGTGCACCTCAACAGCCACATGAATGCCAGAGAAATTAATCACTATCATACAGCACAGGCTGCCAAGTCACCCCCTATTAGAAAGCCCCCAACACTGAGCTATTTGTGAATGCACGAACAGACTCTGCCTACCTCAATCTTTTGGTGTTAGGAAGACTCCCTCCCTACGTAAGCGTACTGAGCTCTGTGGTACAATTCCTTTGTCACAACACAAATAAGACGAGGCAAGACCATATTAAACCATTTACCTCCTCCATGATCCACAACACCTATCGATGTAACATTTATAAAAATCCTTTTATTTCTAAGGTGAAATGCAAGGCTGTCAGCACTGACAGCTCTACATGTTCCGATTAAACAAGATGTGCTACAGGATATGTTTGATATTAACTGCTTCTAATTAATTTTGGAGTGTAACATTTGGATATTTACAGGCTCAAAGAAATTATGAATCTTTTTCCATGTCACTGATGCCTGCACAATGAATTATTTATGACTGAGTCATAGACAACCCCCAGCCATACGTGATCTCTATCATCTTTCTTCTCCAGTTCAAACACAAAGTGTGCCATCACTTTCTGAAGACCCTGCAGTTCTGCACTAAAGGAGGTGGCAAAAAAGAGGCAGAAACCTAATTACTTGCACATAAATGGTGAACAGCCTGCCAGGTGCTGCCAGCACCACCAAAAGCAGGTTCAGACAGCAGGAAGGTGCGCCTTAGAGCTGCAACTCCCCCATGCCCCAAGCATATGGGCTCACTGCACACCTTCCTAGGTACCCTTTAATTGGTGACACTTCCCTCCTTGCCCTGTCTGGCCCTGTTTGTTCCGGCCTTAGCCTATGTTAAGGGAATTTCACCCAGCTCAGGTGCCGGCTTGCAGTGAGAGCCCCTCGTGTTCCCTCCATGCCCCAAGCCATGCGCTGGGCCCTGCACCATGACTCTGGCAGCAAAGCCCTCCAGCCACACTGTTCATCTTCCTTGTCAGTGCGTGGTTCCCAGAGAAGGGGGCTGGCAGAGCCGGTTCCTGATGACTCTTTCTCCCTATCCGAGGCACATTTATCAGTCTGTGTCTGGGGGCTCAGAGCACTGAGCCAGGAAGTGGATACTGGAGGAATTTGGGGCAGGGAGCGAATGCCAAGCGTTAAATGTTAAAACAGCTTATCATGCACGAAGGCAGAGCCCCTCCTTCCAGCACTGCAGGAAGACAGGTTAGACTTTGGAGGCAGCTTCACCACTTTACCTATCTACCCGTTGCAGCAGAGTGCTTGTTACCTTCTGTGGTTTCAGGACACAAATGAGCGGCTCTTCAGCTTCATTTCTCATGTCTACACGTAACAAATATGGACTCCTTCTCTGATAATTACATCCTTACAAATAAACAGGCTGGCAGTCCTGCCCTGTTCATGTACTTGTTTCTCTCCCTGATGACAAGTTATCTCAGGAACAGCTGGCAGACACCTTACAACATGGCATTTCTCCCCATCAAATGTCACCACGCTCTTCAGTATTCCAGCCCAAGTATTTCTGATGTTATGCATTCCTTTCTCTTGATAAAACACTCTGTGTATCATGTCCTAAAAATTAGATCTCATAGCACTGGTATTTCTTAAGACCTTCTCACGTATTTTAGATGAGCAGGAAGTTTCAAACACTTACAGAGATGTGGATGGAATTTGACAATGTGCATTAAGCAAGAATGCGGCCAGTTCTCAGAAGAGCCCTGGGAGGAGGTTGTGACAGCTCACACCGGTGTCCGCGCAGAGCCCAGCCAAGAGAGAAAATTATCTTGGGGCCTTGCCAATCAGACGCACACTTCACCACAGGGAAGTACTGACTCCGGGTGACATGAGCTGTGCTGCAGTATTTGTCAAACTGACAGGTTTCCACTTCTGTGCAGTTGGCTTTTCCATGCACGTTCCAGCCGTGGCTCCCACAGCCGTTCGGTTCAGCTGAACTGAATCCTGGCCTTTGTGTAAGAGTCAAAGGATTTCATCACTGACACAGCAAATCCTTCTTTATACCACATAATTCCTTGTGCTCCTGGGTCACTTCCCAATTTGATCCAGAGCATGTCCCAGATGCTTCCTAACGCTGTTAAAGGCAACAGTTCCTTTCTGTTCAGCATCATTGCTAGGAAATGTCCTGTTGCCAAGACTATCCTCTATTCACACAAACACCATTCCAAAAAGCACTGGCACACTTTATCCAAATTGTCTCCTACACAAAACCTGAGAGCTCAGGAGCTGGTCTAGGTGTACAAAATTCCCTTCCAGTCTGACATTTCAGCTAGCACACTTGTAAGCCAGCAGCTCCTGAAGATGGGGTGACAGCAAAAGAAAGAGCTGAAATGCACAACTGAGAAGAGCTTTAACATCAGCAGAATGTGGGTTTTTTGCCACCTGCATCATTTTACCAGTACACCAGGTAGATTGTGGCCCACTTTATTTTTCTTAGGTTGGTTGGTTACTTTTGGAAGCCAGTGTGTCTTCCTGTAGGCATCTTACTGCCTACAACACAATGCTCAGAGAGGTCATCAAATCCAACAAAATTTTTGGTGTAGACTAAGAATATATTAACGCCATAATAACTGATCAGCCCTCAGCAACTGTGACAAACAAATCCGTTGACAAACAAATCCATATGCACTATGGGTTGTTCTGTTAACTGATGGTGCTACAATAGATTGTAATACATCTGGCCCGGATAAATAATTATCTGCTGCCACTCTGAAATTGCAGCCAATTTCTACCTCTTTCTGCTGAGGCTTTCCAGGTACAACACCCAGTCAGATCCACCCTGTGCCCCCAGCACACAGAAGCAATGCACCTGTGGTACTGCCGAGCTGTTCAGCTGTGTCGATCCTCTTCCTAATGGGGCCCAACAGAGCGTACCCAGAAACAAATCCCTTCAGTATCCAGACTTCAGATAAAACTTGCTGTAGATGGAAGAATGACTGGTGGAAAAAGGGCATCATTGTCTGCTTGTTTTCAAAGGCACTTTTGCATAACTGCACAAAATCCCACCCATGATAAAAATAATGTTATCCATTTTAAATAGATTCTTAATAATTTCTGAGCAATTACATTCAATAGAACTTTTCCACAGAAATTCCTCTCAGCTGTTCAGGCAATTCAGTCTCTCTTTTAGTCCAAGTAATCTGAAACGATCCCCAAGTTCTTCCCAGATCCTTAAAAATCTGTAGCTTTCTGTGCTTTCATCTGAAGTTTTCCTTGAAAACACTGACCCAGGTTTTCCATGCCAAAATACTAAATTAATAGTGAAAATAAAAGAAATAATCCTATCAAAACCCATACTGAAAGTCACTGCTGAGATGTTCACTCTCGAAGATAGACTAAACACAACTCTGTAAGATTGCAAGTGAAACTTCAGCCTAATTAAAGAGAGAATTGGAGAGAACATCAAAGTTCGCCCTGAAATGGCTGGTTTGGTATTCATGGAAAATTTCAATAAACATTGCATGATCTCTCTGGACCCTCTGAGACATAAACAATGCAATTAAAAGGAAACATTTACTTCCACTGTTGATGGTATTACCTGAGGGATAGCAGATGCCAGATAGTTCAGTGTTTATTAGAAGCAAGTAGCAAGTTTGGCAATTGGAATTGGCTCAACCTTCTCTCACATTTTTGTAATTTTATAACACCATATGGTCACCACAGATTTCTCTGACTATCTTCCGGTTTAAGTTCATCTGTTTCACAGAACATTTAAAATGAAGTTAAGCATATTGAAGATATAATGATAAGCAACAAAGATTCTTTAGAGTGTGGGTTGTAAAATTACTAAGTAGTGCAGATTGCTATTTGAATGCGTTAATATTTGTTAGTAAAACGCTTAGTACCTTTGGTCATTGGGGACTGAGTACCAAACCAGGTGTACACCAGTTCCCAAGCCTCCCAAGACCACAACAAGGCAGAACTGAAGCACGACCAGGGGTGAGACAGCCCCCTGCAGCATGGTGACCCACCAGGGCTGCTGGCAGCACACAGGACAGGCACAGCAGCAGGTTGCATCCACAGCTCTTTACACCTTACCAGCATCCTGTGCTGCCTTCAGAAGTGAAGTGCAGACTGACATTATGTGCCCACTACCATTCACTTGGGTGAAAAGTCACTTCATCTTCCTAAAGCATGTAACGCTGAAGAAAAGCCAATACTATGGGGGCATCTTAAGTCTGTGCTGATAACACCAGTTTCTAGAAGAAGGAAACTTCTCCTCCTAACCTCTCTTCTCCCCATAAAAATATCTGCACCCTTCCAACAAGGCAAACCAGCAATTTAGAAATAAGTCCATCTTTATAAGAAGTAAACAAATATCCAAATAATTCAGAATTCAGTTTCTAGGTTCAGTAAATGGCCTCAGCCACATATTGATAGAAATCAGCCTGACACCTCCACTGACAGCATTCACATTCAGCCTTCCAGTTACTGTTTCAGTGAAATTGCCCAGGTACTCATCCTTAACTGTACTGGTCTTCTCATAGCGGAGCCCTGCTCCCAAAACAAAACCTGAGCACGGATGCTGGCAGGCAGGCAGGCCACTCAGGGCATGATCGATTGACGAATCAGTTGCCAATCCAACGTCACTGACTTCCCAGGGAATTGAGGGCAACGAGAGTGCCAGTTAATCAAGTCTCACATTTACTGGATTATCAGCAAAATATATTTGCTATAAATGCATGGCAGAAACATCAGTATGACACGGCAATCTGTTTTGTTAATAACTTATTTAACCATGTAATTTATTGCTGATATCTACAGCAAGGCAAGGCACTCAAGTTCTTGCTCCTCCATGGCAGAGAGCAAAATTACATAAATCACATAAAATAAAAAAACCCGAGAGGGTTTTTAAAGTGTGCTCTCCTTTTAGCTCAACAGACTTCAACAATGAGTTCAAGCCCGACGCTATGGCAATGCAGTGGGTCTGGGCCTCATTAATTTTTAATCAACCTTTATCCACCATAGCTTTTGAAACGAACTGTTACTAATGACTAGTCATATGTCAGTCTAATGAATGGGATGCAGACTTCCATTAAAATAATGAAATTAGCTTGTTTGGACTTTTGTTCCAGTTCCATGGCACACAGCCCCAGGTAATTACAGTTAGCACTACTCACCCATATTACAGTCTGTTTATTTACTTAAGGTCTTTAGTTGGGACATCCCAATTTAGCTCGTGTCAGCTGTTTTTTATGAGTCTAGAAGCACTTGTCTTATTAACAAAGAGATAAATACAGGCAGGCAGTGCAAAGTGCTAAAACATCAATTATGTACGCACGGACATGCAAGAATAGAAACAATGCAAAAAAACCAAGTGCACACTCTCTAGGCATAAAACCATATCTCAGTGTTTTACTGGGACAGCAGCAATTACTTTTGGGAGACTGAATAGTGTTTCAAAGGCATCTTTGCTAAGTATAATTTGCAGCCTTTGCATAACATCTGTCCTTTAAGATCTTGAGGGTAGGCTAAAATAAATTGAGCTAAATTTTCAACTGCTACTCCATTCTCGACTGCTCCAGTTGTGGCACGGAAGAATGGTGTGAACAGATAATACCCACAACTTCCCAAGAGTTTCTTCCAAAGTTGCTTCAGTAAGCATCCCATAATTACATCCCATCGTCACAGATTACTCTGAGTGATGTAGATGACATCTACAAGTGATGGTTTGGGGTGGCAGCCTGGCCGAGCAGGGACTCTGATTTGTGTCCGCCTGTCGTGACTGACAGCCCCCCACCTCTCAGCCCCCACATCCATTCAGAAATCTCACATCTTTTGTCTCCTCACTAGATGAAAAATATACAAATGTGGAGAAAAAATCCTCTTTCCTATTCATGTGTTTAAGTACTTATTCATGAATTAAGTGCTTGCAATAGGTTTCATTTATTAACACATTCATCATTATACAGCAGTTCCCACATTTTTATTTCAGTTTACAGTTTCAAATCAGAATATTTTCATAGCCATGATATGAACCTCTCAAAAACAGAAACTTTTTTCTTTTCCCTCAGACACATTCAGCCCCTCCACAAACAGACATACAAATGCAAGCCAGGACAGAGCTGGTGGTTTAATGGGATTTAGCACAAGCAACTGAATTACTTCAGCGTAACCGATGCCATACCATGTCCAAAGGGACTAGAGAAGTGGAGGGCAGTGCTCCATGCAGTTACAGTTACTGTGTCAGAGCTGGAATCGAAGCTGGATGGTCTCAGCACAAACACTTCAAAGAGACAGTGAAAATGCCAATATTAAAACTTTCAAATGCCTACAAGTTGTAGAACCATAGAATCATTGGTAACGGTTGGAAAGGATCTCTAAGATCATCTAGTTCAACCATCAACCCAACACCACCTGCCCGCTAAACCACGTCCCTGGCTACCAGCCACATCGACACGTTGCTTGAACACCTCCAGGGACGGTGACTCCACCACTTCCCTGGGCAGTCTGTTCCAATGCTTGACCACTCCTTCAGAGAATAAATTTTTCCTAATATCCAACCTGAACCTCTCCTGATGCAGCTTGATGCCGTTGCCTTCCATCCTATCACTAGTTACCTCTGTAATTCCAAAGGACATTCTAATGCAGGAGAGATCAAGGACCTGCCTTCCTGTCCCATTCAAAGCACAGAAGACTTGATGACACTTTGACTAATGTAAGCCACTGTTGATAAAGTATTTTATTTTCCTCAACCTACAGACTAAGTAAGCATTGAGAGAAGATCTGTGAAAAGATGATACGAAGTTCAGCTTTGTTTTCTGTTGTTAGCTTCCCCTGAAAAGTACTGCACTCACCAGATACTCTTTGTGGGAAAGCCCAGCACAGAACCACAGCACGCTCACATTACCGCTGTGTGCCTCCCACCGTGAGCCAGAGGACACACTGCTCTCAGCTAAGTTGATTTAGCTCAGTCTGCAATCTTTCTCCTTTTATATTACATTAGGCCCTGATCCATCCTTCAAATTACCTTTGGCAATTAACTGAGGCGGCTAATTCAGGGGCCTAATTGCTCTCTGTTCCTCATGTAATCAATACAGACAAACCACAGTATTAGCATACTAGGTAGTTCAAGTACAAAAGCTTTATGGTTTGACTCAAACCTGATTCCTTGACAGATCCTACCAGGACCAAATTTAGGTGACTTCCCCACTTTCACACAAGAGCACAGCACAGCACAAGCAGGGCTCAGCCCCCCCCGGGGCCCCACCAGCACTCACAGAACTCTTCTTCCCCCCTCCCCACACGCTCTGCAGAGCAGCAGGCAGGTGAAGAACTCATCAGATCCTCACAGGCTGGGTGCTGCCAGGACTGAGTGTGACCTGGGGGCCTGCCGGGGCTGGAAACAGTCACCTACAGCAGCAGGCCAGCTCCCAAGTCCCAGGAGTTAGAGATGAGCTTGTCTCTGAAGCACAAGTTTGTGTTTCCCAAACTTTTGGTGGATTAAATCTTTATGTTACCTACACAGATTTCTAACCCCGCTCTGGATTTTACAATTTTTCTGGACTTCACTAACCCTCATGGCAACAAGTCCTGCAACGTGAGTAAGAATCAACTCTTTTGTCATCCTATAATTTCATGAATACCTGGAGAATGATGTTCAGTAATATTAAAAAGAGAAAGGAGAAACAAATGCTTCAACAACAACAGCAAAAAAATCTAAGTGCAACACTTTCCTTATCAATCACTACCGAGAAATTAGCCCTTTAAACATCTTTTTACATAACTGTTTCCCCAACCCCAAGCTTTCCCCAGTTCTACATCAAATTCAGCAAGAGAGCAGCAACTGCAGCTCGCTGGCCCTGGGCCAGGCACACAGCTCGGCCGATCCCACACCAGGCCCTGTGCTGCGCTGCTCTTTGCCTGACTCCTCATGCACAGGAAGACCACACTTCCCTGTCTGATCACAGCCACATTCTGAGTGGCCCACAGTGATGTCTCAGTCTCTCTTCTACAGATTATTTAGATCTCAATATGGTGTGTTGAGTAATTTAAATTCTTCTCCTCAGATATGTATTAGCGACAGCTGCATTTAACAGCATCTATCACTTGCTACTGCATTACAAGTCCCCTTGGTGAAATCCTCAATTCAAATTAGGTCCCAATTAAAAAATTTAAAAATGACATTTGCAAAAGTGGCAGTATTTTCACAGTGGCATAAAACTTGTAAACAATAATGACAGCAAAAACAAACAACTAAAACGTGGGATTTAGGGAACACATTTGCAAGTTTTAAGAGATCTTCTGTAGAATATGCTGGCAGTTAGAGTTATAAAAACTAAGATGAAATAGGAAGAATATTTACTTTCTTCTGGCAATGTATAAATTGTCTGCATTTAGAATTACTGCCGTAAATTTTCAGTACTATCAAACATGCCTGTACTGTTAACAGCATTCACTGATTATGGGGACGAGTAAGCCTCATTTCTAACATACCATAAAGACATAAGGAAAATGAATTTTTAAATGTCCATAAGCTGTATCCCACAGCTATCTAGCCAACAAAAGAAAAATCATACCTTTCCTTGAAAGTTTTTTTGTAACATTTGCTTTACGCTAGGTCAGATCCAAAGACAACTGACCTTGGCAAGATGACAGAGGTGGGCTTCACACCAGGCTTCAGCATTCAAAATCCTGGATCCAAGCACACCTGGAGCACAGCGACACTGCTCTGGGCTCCAGGACTACCAGCAGGCACAGCTAACTTAAACGGAGCGGCTCCCAGTCGTGCTCATGCCCTAAGCCCGATGGTACAGCCTTCCCTGCTGCTTTGATCTGCGGGAGCACACTGACACACGCCTGCACCACTGCTCCCCAGCTACACCCTGCACAAACAGCCAGACCAGACAACCTGCATACAGCACGGCAGGACCATGAAAAATCAAAGCAACCCCTCAGCAGGCAAAAATTAAGCATGTGTTCAAGTATTTACTAAAATGGGGCCTGTCTTAAAGTCAGGTCATGACCTGGCATATATTTTGGCTCCTAAGCAATGTCTCCAGACAGTCACTGCAGCACGCTGCTGAGTGCCCGACTGCCTCCTGCCTGCCCTCGGCTGTACCCGCACAGTGCCCAGCTCCTCACTGCCATGTGACAGTGCTCACCTCCGTGAACCACTTCTTCACACCAGATGCCTGACACAGGCTTAATCTCACATTGAACCAGAGGACACTGATGTGCTGAGCAACAGATACTCACTGTAGCCATAGTGACCTGGGGCACCAGACAGGGTGAGAAACCTCTCCGTGATTCGCTCAGTCATCTTCTCCCTGAAGATAAAAGCGTGCAACAGCTCAGTCAACAGAAACAAAAAAGTGCTCAAGACTTGTCCAGACTAACACAAAAAATATATTCAAGCTTTTCATCTTAAAGTAAAATAGCTGCACATAACAAGCAGCCTTCCAGAAGTGGGTGTTTTCTTGTGGCAAGTGCTTCTCGTGCTGCAGGTCCGTCCTCTTGCCGTGCTGGCCATGCACATAACGCCTCAGTGCTAAACCTCTGTGAGCCCCCACAGCTATTACCAGCTTTCTCCTGTGTACTGCAACCCCAGTGATGGGAATAGGGAAGTACAGTGCCTACATGAGCATATTTAACCTCTTTCTCCCATTGCTGGACATGTATTTTCTCAAACTGATTTTTCTGGGCAGTTGCACAAGATGAAAATCACCTGCAGACTCAGAGCAGTATGCAACTGTGCAACCACATATTGTGATGCTTCCTGGCCACAGCTGCCTCAGAGGTAGCTCACTTCTCTGCTGCATTTCATTTTTCCATCCTTATAAAGAAGAAAAACATATCCAGGAAGAGCCTTCTATAGTGATACCAGCAGGATTTTACAGAGACGAAGCAGCCTTTCACAGGTACCACCTGAGCAACCTTGAGCATTTCATTCAGCCGGTGTGCTGAGCGTGGCAGACAGTGTAACAGCAGCTTGTCTCAACAATTCTGAGAGAACTATGACCGAAGTCATTGCCTTTTTTTTTTCTAAGTAGAAGTCAATAATATATCTGCTCATGTCCCCACCCTGTACTGAAGTGGCACCCCACATCACTTTCAGGAGCTCCACCAGAGCAGCAAGGTAAGTGGAGGCGCGTACCCACAGCTGATGTCCTGGCTGTCCCCAGGCTGCAGCATGTCCCAGGGACACAGGGCAGCCAAGCACCCCGGCTCCGCGAGCAGCTGGGAGCCATCAGCTTGTGGGGCTGGAAAAGGCCTCCTGGGGGCTTGTGACTCACCTCTCTTGACAGCACTAACTCCCCAAATATAAATCATAAATTTACTTAACAGGTTGCAGATGTCATCTGCATATCTGCTGACTCTTCCAGGAGTTCCTGGGAATGCAGACAGCATTGGTTTTATTGCTGCAACAAATAACAATGAATTTTCGTTGTTCCAAGAGTCTGACTGCGACTGCTGCAGGCATGCAGGCAGGTGTGCAATCCGCAGGCAGCCATCTTAAAGCTCTCGCTGCTTTTCTCAGCTGCTATCATCCCTGGCAGTAATTTCCAAAAGGTATTAGAATATTCATAGCCACTTCCAAACAGATTAGGTGTAGGCAGTAAATCATATGAGATTAACTTGGAGAAACATTTTTATCCTTTCATGTGCAGCTGTTCAAATTTCTGTAGCAAAGGGGAATGTTTCATCCTGCTCTAATATTCGGATTTACCTTTGCAGCAGAGATGCGGAAGGTGTGAAGAGAGACCAAGGACTTGGTTTTACTCAGTGAGCAAAGAGAGAGATTTTCTTCCAACAGATGCCGACAATACAGACATCCAGCCTGAGAAACCAACAGGAAACTTCCCAGCAGCTCCAGGGCAAGACAAGATCAATCATCACAAGGTTGACAACAAGAAGCAGGAGCAAAAAAATCACAAAAAAGTGCCCCCAATGTCTTTTTTTTTTTTTCCTTTTTTAATTTAACAAACCACACCAGTACAAGAGGAATGGCACAAAGAGAAGCAGGAAGACTCCATCTGCCATATTGACCTCAAACAGCATCACCCAAGCACATTGTAAACATGCACTCTTCAGACACTTAGACTAAATGAAGTGAATTCAGCTCAAATTCTATTTATAATTCAAATTATTCACATAATGCAGTGTTTGGAAGATCAGAAATTGGGATACTTCAAGCTTCAGCATTTCAAGCAACTTTCACACCTCATATAAGCAGTCCAGTAGAGTATTCCCTAGACAATTTAACCCCCTAAATTCCTTAAACAGAAGAAAATATTTTAAAAAAGAAATTTTTGGTGACACTTCTTTTTACTCTTTATTCAAGATTCCATCCTGTAGTTGTTTTTAAACTTGAATTAAACTCTCTCCAGACATGTGATGCTCTACAGCTGTACTGGCTTGCAGTGGTGTGTTTTGTGTTTCAGTGCAAGTCGATAAATACGATATAAGGCACCAAAAGCAAAACGGAGAATTTTTGCTCATGAATCATTACACCCAACATGCAATGGGCATGAATTTCTGACAGCACGTATCTCACAACTCAGATTAACAGAACAGAATAAGCAAACCCAGCCACAGCCGCTCCCCCGATGACCTTCATCGCACTGCCTGCTGCTCCATGGCATTTACACGCTGGCTCCACGTTGCAGTGCTGACAACATGTGCTTGCTGTCAAGTTTCTCCAATGTAAAACTCTCACACAAGCCAAAATCAATCTGCATGAAACTTTACAAGAGTAATTCCTGCCCTTTTCACATTTAATAATGCAAAAAGAGTAATGAAGGGGCATCAAGGCAGCACAGGACCAGCTGAAACAAATGGGCAACGAAGCGATTCCTTTGGAAGAAGGAACAAAACGTACTTTCAGCAGCACAATGCCACACACTGCTTCCAGTTCAGCCGTCGCAATTCTCCTCTGACTGGGTAGGGTATCAGTGCATTACGTGACCTCGTGTCTGAAGGCTTCCCACATGTTCCATACTTATTTGAGGACGCTCCCAGACATGCTCTATTCCCTCAGAGCAGGTTTGAGCAGGAAGCATGATGACTCCATTTTAGCTCAGGCCCCAAAGGCGAATACCACCAAATTATCAAAAGTTCACGAAAACAAAATAAAAATTCCTGATCCTCCTATCTTCCTCCAAGCTCTCTTCCCTCTATTCCCTGCTGCCCAGCAGCTATTGGGACTGAAACATGTAAGTAAACTCTTTCTCCCTGACAGAGTCAAACTCCATAAAGCAGTTATTTAAATGCTAAAACAAAGGTGAATTCAGACAAATGATAAAACTAAAATATCATATTCCAAGAGCAAAAGGTTGAGAAGGCAAGCTCATCCTTTGCTGAGACACCCCTTAGGGCAGAGAAATCAATTCTGTGGAGCACCGGTGGTTACTTCTCACTGATTTCTCAAATACAATTACCCAAGTTCGTAAGTAAAAACAAGATGTGTACCGATGAACAGAACAGCTCTTTATGTCTCCCTGATTCATAGCTAAAGTCTCCTAACGTGAATGAACTTTGAACCAAGCCAACACAAAGCACAGAGGAACAGCTCCCCATCTGCCAAAGTCCCTGTGTACACCTGTCCATGCAAGTTAACGTTGTCCTTGTCTCCTGCTCCAGCACATGCTGCATCAGCCCAAGCGCAGGCCTTTACCTCAAGGGAAAAGCTGAGCCTTGCAGGGGCAGCTGCCCACACCTGGGCAGATGTTGGGAGCTCTGGGTGCAGGCAAGCTGCTGCCCTTAGCAGCACCATTCAGTGAGAGCCCATAGTTGAGTGGTGCGTTCAATCTGTGTTAGCCTGGCTATTGAATTTATTTAAGGAAAAGTGATGCTGCTTCTACTTCGTTTCCATGACAACACTATTAAGAATTTTGTCTTCATATAAATGAGATATTGCTTTTTGTGCTTCCATAGTCTAGGCAGAAAAATTAACATAATATGGTCTCAAGAAAGACAATCAAATCTTCCTATCCTCCCAATGCTCCTACAGGTAGCAAATTCTTAGATTTCATTATCAGAGGTATAAATGGGGTGAAAAGCAATCCTCATTCCAACAAGTATTAACACTGGAGAGATTTAATTTCAGAACAACTTCAATTAGAGAAGATTCTTTTGATGTCCATGTTTCTGCACACACTCAGAGAAGAGAAAAGCCTAGCTTAGCACTGCACATCTTTTCATTTTAGCCCTTTTAAAGCAGCTTTGAGATGTTTATCCATCAGTTATGGTCTCTAGTCTCCTCCATTTTTAATTTCACCTTCTACTTATTGGTGATATATTCAAATTATTTTCCCTTGACCATAACAACAAAATCTCCTCAAGATGGACTTCAAAGCAGAGAGGAGTGAATGAAACAGAGAGGAAGGATTTAGGATATGAACACTGTTAGCTAAGTCTTAGAATTAGTTAGGCTGAAAAAGACTCTTTCCAGTCTCCTGAGTTACAGAAAGACTCAGCCCCTCACACCCATAGTGCTCATAGCAAAGCACAGAGATGATACATACGATGAGCTGAACAAACACTCCAGCAATTTCACAGCACAGCAGGGACATTTTTATCTTGAAAACAAGGGACACGGTGAGACAGATCTCGTGTGCTATGAATGGTTATGACTGAGCTGACTTTGCTGGCAGGCTGAAAACGGGGACTCGCTACCAGACATTCTCGTGGCTTTGAGTGGCCTACAGGTGACCCACAAGGCACAGCTGCCAGCTCGGATAGATTCTGGGTTCCTTTCAGCACTCCAAGACAGATGGGTGCATAAGCACGCCATTTATGCCGTTATCAAGCACGCAAGTGAGCACACTGAAACAGCCACAGAGCAACAAATGTTTTAGGGTCAGCTGAGCAGGAGAATGCAATTCTGTAAACAGTAGGGTTTTTCTTCAACAAGAAAAAAAAGGTGAGGGGTGGGGAATAGAGGAAAAAAAAAAAGAAAGAACATCTGTTGAGCAAAGTATAGTCAAAACACGGATAGTCCCTGCTAAACAGCAGACTGATAGGCAACACTAAGCCGTCATTAAGACACTTTTTAACCTGATTTAAAAAAAAACTTTAATAAACTAATCATTATAACTGGATATTCTTCTTTCAGTGCATTGTAATCATACAGAACAAAGAAGATTTCCCTGACACAGTGTAAAAGATCGATTTGCAATTGCAAACTTCTAATGGTGCCAGCTATGACATTATTTGTTTAAAAACACAGCTTTAGTCCAGGAGACAAGGAAGACCTCGAGCTAATTTTTGTTCCAAATTTGCCAGTCTTCCTAATTAGACACAAAGATGTCTTATAATTCCACTTGAGCAACTGAAGAGCACAGCTGATTACACGGCAGTTCACCTTTAGAATAACTCGAAACAACCAGGAACCATCAGTCTTGCATGAGAAATATGTAATTATTCCTCCTTGTGTGGAGTAAATCACAAGAAAAGAGTAAATGAGGTTCACATAAAGAATCTGGGTCATTTACACAGCTGGGCCATCAGATCCCACAAGGTCTCCACTGCTGAGAAACAGACAATTAACATCACACTTAAGAACAGCAGAGATGCTTGCTACAAGACAACACACCATTCAGAACGCTAAGCAAGAAAGAACTTTGCAACTACTGCCAAAACGGAACTGAAAGCACAGCAAATTAATGAGGAAGTCCTGTAGGTTGCATTGAGAGAGGTCTGTTCTGTTAGCGTACTGGGACTTCCAACCACACTCGACACTGGCACAAGTCCCTGGACTTCAGCTGGCACCTTCCACACGCACAGGAGCGCTGCTAGGCAGCCAGGCAGTGCCAGCAGCAGCAAGGCAGGCAGGGACTCACTGTTATTGCCTCCTCTTCTTTTACTAATTCTGCACCAATATTATTCTCATCCATCTTTATGTTCTGAAGTGACAACAGCAACTGAGCACACAGTACTGCATTTTTGAGAGCATACGATTCTAACGTCTTACAAGAGTGAGCAGTAACCTAGCCTCAAAGCCCACTTTGCTATAAAAGAGCAGAACCAAGAGAGGTTATATTTGGTGATAACACTCCCCATGGTTTGTCCTTGATCCCTAGATGGTGATAAAAACCTACAGAAATTGTTCTTTCTGTCCTGAGTTATCTCTGTCAAAATATCTGCTTCTGGCTATTATCAGAGCAAGGACAGCAGCTTACAGGAACCTGTGACCCCTCAGGCACTGCTCCGTCATGCAACAAGGGGCAAAAGGGCCCAGGCTCATCACAGAGGCTGTAAGTGGGTCAGACCCACTGTGTATTTGTACACCTTCAAACCCAACAGCCACGTAGTCCTTGGGGGATTAGCTGGGGACAATTTCCATTTAACTCTTATTCAGGTACATAGACTCAACCACAGCCTAGCTTTAAAAAATACTAATATAACCTGGACAACACCAATAAATTCAAAAGATAGAGAGCGTGCTTTTAAAAGGAGTGAGGGAATATTAAAAATTAACTGGGAATTTATACAGAAACAATAAATGCAAGTCATGAACAGGACCATCACCACAGACCATCCTCGTCAGAGATGCGAGTGAACAGAGCCATGCAAACCATCATTCTGAAGAGCAAGAACTGAGGTATGTGGGGATAGAAAACATTTTAAAGTGTTAGGAAAACCATGAAGTGGCAGGAACAAATGGGCTTTTTTTGATCTTCATTCAGTTCTAATCTAATTCCCATTATTATTTTGAGACTGAAGAAAGTTTCATTTCCAGTACGTTATTGCCATGCGATTTGCTATGGTATTGCAAGTTTCGCTTTGTATCCTCCATGTATTGTTTTTGCTCCTATGCTATTTTCTTTTTCATATTGTTTACCAAGGCTGATTTTTCTTTTTAATCCCTTTGCAGTCTCATATTTCACTGTACAGCGTTGCTTTGAGATGATTAATGACATGTTTGACATTTACATTTTATTGGAAAGGATGTAGATTGCATCTTTCTTCTGCTCCTAAGACATGTCTCTCAGTCTCCCGCAACACAGTTTTGGGGACAATGGTTGCATCCCCATCAATTTTCTTCAATTCATTACACACTTCTTCAAATACTGACTTTTCAAAGTTTAATATTTTTGTGCCACCACTCTTTGTACATATTGTAGCCTCATGAATATTTCAAATCCAATCGCATTATGATCACTCAACCTCATAAGCTTACCAGCATCTATCTTATTTATCATACAGGTCCTGCTTCATTTCCTGGGACTGCATCCAAAATATCCTCTGAGATTTTTTCTTTTTTTTTTTTTTGCTTGCCTATATAAATTATAAGAGAAAACAATCTTACGCTACCACATGTATCTTTTCTCAGGCATTAAACAATTCTTATTCCAGTCAAACTTGAAGTAATTGAAATCCTCTGTGATCAGAGCTCCATCCTTTTAATGAGCCTCCACAAGTGCATAAATATTTCTTCATTTTCCTGCTCACCCTCTCATAAATAACGTGCTTATGATCATACCCTTAACCATTTCCAGACTGTATTTTTACTCCACTATCTGCTTTTTTCTTACCAACTTAGTTAGGTCCAAGCGTTGTACAAACCCCTTTTCCATCTGTCCTGCTGCTTACCCCACAGCTGAGCCCTGGCTGTAAAATTCTGCAGTATCTCATTAACTTAATGTTCCTTAGAAATTTCTCAGACACCTAATCTGCACAGAATTCCACCTCTAGCAACCTGCAAAAAAGGATGCAGATTTGAAGGACTCTCCTTTTATCTGAATGCACGAGAACTTTTTAAAATGTTGAAGAGCAGAAAATGAGAAAATCCTGTAGATCTTCCAGCAGAATGGAACAGTTACTGCTTGCCACAGAAAATGGTCTGATTTCAGTCACTAACATGACTTGCAGAGCACAGCTTGCTTGGTTTAGCCCACAAAACTTTCCTTGAAGCAGCTGCAGATGCTAAGAACTCTGACAGGAGTTAAGGCTGCTGCATCCTGGCTTTCCACTTATTTCTCACCTCCAGGAACACGGGTTTCGTCCAGCAGCAGAGCCAGGCTGGGACCGTTGCCATATCTAATGCCTGGCTGGTGATGTGAAGAAGGAACCCAACTGCTCCATATATGCAGGGTAAAAGGAGCTCAAAGCCTCTTCAGCAGGCTGAGAATCTGGCCGTAGCAATCAAGTTTATATACGAATAAATATGCCTACAGCAAGACCAAGTAGTACATCAGTTATTTCCAGATAATGACGTTATTGTACCCATCTGCCAAAGCCTATGTCTGTTAGCCAAGGACAGCTGGCAAGAACGGATGAAGAACCAGCCAATTAATGAACTTCTCTGCTCACATCTGGTGGAAAACCACTGACTGTTTTACCACATGCACAGCACAGAAGCAGCTCTGCTGGAGAGCTCACCTCAGCCACGCGAGCAGCAGTTCCCAGCACACACCATTCAAAGGACAGGGTGCAAAGCCCCTCTTTCTTCTAGAAGTCAGAGTCTTTACAGAAGATCCAGTAGCTCTCATAGGATAAAGCCTAACTGCACATTAGCTTGGGATTTTGCTTTTTAAGCTAACTAACAAGAGCCCAGACCCATACTTGCATGTAAAATGCGCTCTGCAGGAGGGAGCTGCAGAAGGCAGCACAGAATTTCAGGATCTGTTGCTTTTCTATGGACGTCTAAAAAAAAAAAAATGTCAGCTCACTACAAGAGGACAAAGCTTTGAAGCATTCTCACCATCCAGAGGAATCGAGCAATGAAAACTGAACCACCACATGGCATGGTGCGGGGTGCAGGAAGCTAACCGGACAGCACAGGAACCCTCTCTTTTTTTATGTGCTTTATTTAAGAGAAAGATGATGTCTCATCTTGAACTGAAGCAAAGTAAAAACCACCAAAACAACTGTGTTTCAAGTAATGAAGACTGAAGTTTGTTTCTGAATAGTTCAAATTGAGGGCAAATAAAGCTATTTGCTTAGGTAATTCCTATAGCTTCATTTGCCATTTTAACCCCATTAGGTTTCTCTAATTAAAATCAGATGAATTTTCCAATGATGCTACCATTCTCAATAGCTCATATTCACTTGGGGTCTCCATCTCTCCCACACAGTCCCCAGTCTGTTACCCACCTCTCAGTCTCAGATCCAAATCTCCAGGCTTTCCCATAAAATTCAGGTCACCGACTCTCAAAACTCTTGGTTGTTATCCTAATTTTAGTCTGATGTTGCTCCTCCTCAGAGCTCCTCCATTCCAGAGATGGAGGGAGGCAGGAACTGAGAGCAAGGTGGGACTGTTTGTAAGTTTTTCATTTTTGGATCACAGCCTTTTCAAATCCAGGGAGAGCCCTCATGCATCTCTGTAGCACCTGGATACACTCACATAGGCAAAATGTATATGAAAATAATCACCCAGATGTCCAATTTTAGCTACCATACTTCCCACAGTTCAAGATTTCTCTTTAAGCCTCTCAGCAGAGAAACTACTGATCACTTTGTTTCCGTTCTTAAAGACAACTCTAAGCACTACCCGCTCTTTCTGATGTACTTCTGCATTTTCAGGTGGAGGAAGGTTCGTTTCAGCAGCACAGAAGGCATGGCTGCACATTGTCTGTAAGTGCCTTCTGATCCTGCAGGATGAAAGGCAATTAATGGCAAGCTATTAATAACAACAATAGGTAGCCTGTGTCATTGTGCTTAAATATCACTCTTCTACATTCCTCTTTTAATAAAAAATAAGTAATTCAATCATTAAGTCATACAGGCATGATAAAAATCAAAAATTATGTTTTGGGAAAGACAACACTAGGTACAAGAATCTCTCAAGACAAGGTAGGTATTTTTGTGCTTTAAATGAAAAGCACAGCACAGCTCTGTGAGTCCTCACATAACTGAGCCAGGGCTCAGCAACTGCCAAGCTCTGAGCATCACCCAGGCTCTGGCCTTCCACAGGGCAGCACGAGAACACACAGCCATGTCGGGGCATATTGCTGCTGGCTACAGAGCCACCCGCACCCAGGATATCTGCAGCACATCTTATATCATGAAACTGATGGTCCTGCAGCAAACACAGTACAATACTATGTCCTATTTAAATATTAATAATAACAACTAAACATTTAAAAGAAAAAAAAGGTTTTAGGTAAGATTTCAGTGTTTGAGGGACTTGGGCTGGCTCTCAGGACAGCAGTTAATGTCTCCATAAGAAAGAAAGTAGCATAAAAAAGGCAGCTAGACTGCAAGAAGATATTTGTTGGCTTGCATCTAGCTGAAACTAGACTCTGCTTTGGCACCTAACATTCATCTACTGCAAACAACTCAGATAAACAACTACGCATCTACTCCAGTTCAGGTATCTGTTCTGCGTGTATTTAGTCTAGAAGCTTTGCAAAGAAAGTTATTGATCCTTTTAATTGGTAAGGACTTTGCTAAGTGACAAAACTGTCCACCCACTTTCCCTAATTAAGAAAAATCCAATTACCAAACACGTGTAGATTGTGAGACTGTAAATACCACCCATCAGTCTTCAGGAACTGGTACAATTGGCATGCGTGTTCCCAAACCATCTGTACAGTGAGGGATTCATTAAAAATGACTTGTCAACTTATGTACTAGGTTGTAGGACAGCAACTTGCCAAGAAGTACAAGCGTTTGGAAATGGTTACACACCAAGTCAGAATTTGCTGTTTTCTCATTTTGTGAGAGATTGTGGCCATAGAGGGTTACGTGAGTTGGAAGCAGACAGGTCTCCTACAGATTCAGGCAGCAGCCTGAGCAAGGACAAATTCAGCAAAACTAAGGAAGATCAACTGCTCCAGATATATCTATGGTCAAGAACCAGAAAAGGAAATAAACAAACCCTTCCAGCTCATCTTTATGCATCATAAAACAAATTAAATTAGGTTTTTGTTCACTGTGTTGTGCAAAAAGTAATTCTGTCAAGAGTCATTGTGATAAAGTCAGGCTGCTTCTCAATCACTGCACAAACAACTTTTTTCTCAAAGGTTATCTTCCAAGGAGGTTTAAAATACAAATACATATGAAGCTTATGCCTTTCATACCTAACACGTCTACTTCAAACGTGTGCTGGGATGCTAAATCTACCAATAAAGTTGATATCATTCTGTTTTATACATTGTATTAAAATTAAGGCCGTAGGAATTCTCTCAATGACATAAGGTAGAGAAAAGCAGTATAGTGCTTGTGACTACTTACTAGCAAGATTCAATGACAACTTGCAAAAAATAAAATAAAATAAAATCTGTGTATAAATGAGATGTTTGTGTGTTAGTCTGTGATTTTGTGAATATAATGGAATAGTAGATATCAAGGGAATACTTAAAACTCTTCAATAAAGCCAAAACAGTAGACCTTGGTGATGGTTCTCAGGACTTGTGCCAGACTAACCCTACACGTGAAGACAAAACTGCTTTCAGAGAAGTTGCAACATGCGATGATATTACAGGGTCCTTTTTCCACAGTCTTCACACCATTAACTTCACATTTCTGCTCTCCGCTTCTGCATCTAATTATGTTGCAAATATGTTTTTTCCCAAATCCAAATTTGATGGGAGGGCATTAACATCTTCAATAAAAGCAAAATATCCTGTGAACCTCAGCAGGTATATATTTTGCTTGTCACTAATGGCCATTCTAGCTACAGAACAGATACAAATTAAGAAGTTAAAACCACTTCATTATAAAAATAAAAACAAATAACACCACAACCTTTACAACCTAAAAAGAATGACGATGTCAAATCTCAGGCACCAACCATGCAGTATCTCAGAGAAAGGTGATGCACTTCTTCTTTCTGATTCTCTCCTCCTAGACCCTGCAAGTGAGAACTCGTGTCCCTGTGACAGCAGAACCTGTGATTCCTTTGGGCAACATCCAGCCCGAGTGAAACCAAGTGTCACAGGCTGTGACCTTCAGCAATGCCTCTGCTGTAATTAAGAAAGCATGATACTGGGAAGCTGAAAGTATTGATTGTTTGCAAGGAAAAGGGCATTTTGGCTGTGTTTCCTGAGAGAGTAGCATTTTCGCATGTCTATGCGTCTGGCAGAATAAGGTACACTAAGAGCAGAGCATTTCAGGTAACTGGAATTTATGGTTACAAGCAGAGACAGATAGGGTTTAAATATTTCATGTGAACTATACATTGTACTTCACATCTACAAAGCCAAGTTGTGCAGCACCTTACTCAGAGCAACCTATGCCTGCTCCCAGACTGAGTAAAACAGCCCCACAGTGTCTGCATCAACAAATGCGTTGTTAAAAACAAATGTGGTGTTGTTTAAAAATGTCTTCTGTTAACACTATTTTGAATTTTTTCCTCCAGTCAACAAATTTTCTATCCTACTCCAAGATATTTTTGCCTACAGTCGACATTCAATTCTAGAGACTTTTCTCCTCAATAGACCATCTTTGCCTTGCACAACATCTTTAACATTAAATAAGAGGAAAAAGTACAGGGCGATACAGATGATGGAATCTAGATGTTAATATGTCGATTTTCACAAGAAAACTATAATGCCCTTTTTTGTTTTAGTTTGGGTTTTGCCACTCCTAGTAGGTTTATGGTGAAGAGAAAAGGTAGGTGAGGTGCAGAAGAAAGGAGTTTTAGCAATCCAGAGGGCCTGACTTCAGGAAATGAACTGTAGATGCTGGAACGCACAGCCTGGTTTTACTGTAGAAAATAGTCATTCTCCTGCTGAACTGACACAAACATGCAACATTTGCAAGCGGAAGTTACAGGCTTATTTTAAAACTAATTAAAAAGGTTTAACTTTATTTGGAAGCTTTAGTGTTGCTTCCTCTTAAAATTTGAGGAGAGAGTCTCAGAAATTGTTGCAGAATTACTATGCTTTCACTCACCCAGCAGATGCTGGGATTCACCAGACGACCAAAATGCTGTCTAGATTTTTCCAGTTAAACACAAGTAATGGCTGTAAGGTGTCTCCAAAGATTACAAAGTTTGTAAAGAACTATTTAAATCCTGATGTTATGTAAAGTAAGATCAGCAGAAAAAAATCTAGGCACCAAGACTGACACAGCAGCTCCTCATGCTGTTCTCTCTTTCTTTCCCCCTCATCCCACTGTACCACAGCAAACAGCAAGAGCAGGCCCTTCACCTGGATTAAAAATAATTTGCTTACATCAAGAGCAAAGCAAGATGGTAAGCATTTCTCCTTTTCCTTTTTTCTCATTTCATGTCTATGCTTTCGTAAGAAGAGTTGAGAAATTATTCTGGTACCAAACTCCATGAGCCTTTATTACAAATGGCAGACAAATTCCTTGCCAAACTATACCATGTACATGTTTTGATAAGCATTCACGTTTTGCTTGGCATTATCTGATATATGAAGCAGCTGACAGGTACAGATTTTATTACCCTGCCCAGAGTAATCTAATGCTATTGATCACCACCTGCTACAGTACATTGCATCTCTGGAACAAGATCATCTCTGGACTGGCATTTTTGTGTGCTCAGAAATTAGATAGGGGATGTCTTTGTAGCAAAATAGAAAGAAAATTCAAGATCATTAAAGAGCATTTGAGGAGATAGCAGGAAGCCCGAGGGGATGTTCCCTTTCCCTTCAAAAGCTTTCTGCATAAACCAGAAATCGAATCAAATACATATTAGATGAACTTTGGTAAAAGGATCCTCGGAGGTCATTTTTTAAAAATAATACCATCTATTTTAACAAAGCAAACTACAAATGGAACAATTATTTTGATAACTTAATGCAAACAACAAAAATTCAGTATTTGCAATCCACAGCTATCCTACATCCCAACAGCTCTGCTACAGACGTGACAGAATTCAGCTTCTCTACCAAAAGGGAAACAAACAGAAGCATACAGGAAGCTTTGTGCTATATGACTCTCCACAGTCCAGTTGGGCTTCCTGCAGAAACAGGAGTGAGCTTGGACTCATGAAAATAATCCCTCAAGGCTGACCGATAGGCGGCAGCTTAAAGGCACCAAGAAGCTGTATTCACCTGCCAGAACCTGAAACTGCCAGGAAGCAGTGGCTGGGCTACACTACCACACTCTTCATAGGCTTCATTTTCACCCAGAAATTATTTCTCCACCTTAAACTTCAGTCTCATTTTGTAGCTTGTATCTACCAAAGTCAGAAACAATTTTCTGGACTGAGTCTGCACTAGATCTCGGGAAACAGTTACCTTTATGCTGGACTGTTTTCCAATGCTGAAAACAGATATAATGGAAGAGGGAAAGAGAGGAGATACTGCATGCAAAAGGCTCTTCTGTTCGGGAAGAATGGATGTTGGGGATGGAAAAAAAGAGTTTTGAGTCTACTTCTAATGGAATTATACCAACATTTTGCTGTAGCCTGCTCTGCCCCCCGGCTTACCTGCAAGTGAATATATGGATCTGGACTGGCACACATTGCTGTATGCTGCCACAGAAATGGATACTCTGTGACTTAGATGGTCTGGTTCTTCTGAAATCTTTAAAGCTAAGAGAGAGATAGTGAGACTGTGTACAAGCATTTGTGCATACACACTCGTCCTTCAAAGCTGTTAGAAGAGACAGCATTTAATGTGCCCAGCAATGTCCTTCATCTCGGCAAATTATTCATTCACATTTGTAAAACTCCCTTAACAAATGCATCCCTGAGCGCTCTCTAATGAGAATAAACAGAACTAAATTACATTATCAGCTAAAAGCAAGGGCTACAGAACATTAGAAAAAATGAAACACAGTTATAATAATATTAGAAAACAGCAATGAACTGCGGAGATTTTTCCATTCCAACTGTAGATTAAATAATAAACTCAGCCATACAGTTTTTCAGCTTTCTTACCCCTGAAGTATTCCTGGCCCCTAACTAGCAGAAGACCAAAGGAAAGAATTCAAAAAGCCCATTCATATATTGCTAAATTGGTTGCTCTGAAAGACTGGCAATGAACAATTGCCTTTTTTTCTACCTCAAGTCATTTTACACATGTAATATGCTTCTATAATGGCAGTGGTTAAAGCTGTGATACTGGGGGATTTCAATCAACTCATTGTGGACATCAGTTTCTGCCTGACTGGCAGAGATTAAGAACAGAAATATTGAAAAGTCACTGGTCTGTAGTAAAAAGCGGAAAAGATGTATCTTCACTTTTCAAGAGCTATGAAGAAGGGTAAGACTTCCTATAAAAGAGCACTGATGCCCTTGTCACCATCTACTTTCCCAGGTGTAGAACACAAGATAATTCTAATAATTGCATTAGTTCCTGCCAGCAAACATTGCATTCTGAAGCAGACAGCAATGCTGCTATATGCAGATAATGTTTCACAGAAAATGGCAAGAGCTTTCAGTAGCGATGGAGGGAAAGCAAACCTGCAATACCCACCACTTGCAAAACTGTACAGGCAGAAGTGCCCCACTTCACCTAATAACAGAAAAACATGCTTCCTGTTCCAAACTGCTACACTGTGTTGCCAGCAAGTGTTTTTAAGTACAAGTGACTTCCTGCTCTTGATTGGAGAGATCCTTCTGGCATAACATTGAAGTCAGGTGAAAAAGCAAGCCACTGAAAGCAGAAGCTGGAAGACAGCAAAATCAACAGACCCAGCCATCATAACCAGCTAAACGAAGAAGAGAGCCAACATGAATATCGTTTGCTCCAGCACATGTTCTCACAGAGGTCTTGGAACTTCTGCTTCTACAGAATGAAGGACACAACACACTCAGCTATGAGGCATGCAGGTGGTGGAAAGCAGGAGCGGCCACAGAGAACTGACTAGGGTTGCCATTTCATTCCTCATAGTAGAGCCTCTCCCAGCCAATTTGATATTTGGGAAATTCTTGGCTTTAAAGCCAAGTCACAACTGAGGCTGGATTACAAAGACATAGGCAAGTAGAAATAAAAAGAGGACAGACTGGTTCCAACAAGATGACAGAATTGCACCAGTTCAACCTGCCAGCAGCAGCAGTTTGAAGATCTGGGCTATAAGGGCTTGGATCAGACTAAAACATACTAACAGTCTCTTTGAGTCACATCTGTGAAAGCTTTGCATCACTAACATCTTCAGCACGACCTTCCTTCTATTCAATCACCTTTCTCTCACTTATTTAGCAAGTATAAATATTGTAGAATAAAAACTAATGGATGCTATAAAATTATGAAAACACACTTCTGTTTTCTCAGTACTCGTGTTGAACCTTTGATGAGCAATGGGAGAGAGGGAAGACCAAGAGGCAGGCAGCTGTGAAACTGTTTGCAGGTTTGGAGCAGGGTACATTGTAGCCCTGCAATGGCTGTGATAGGACAGGAGAGAAAACAGGAAGGGCAATTCAGTTCAATGTGGAAAAAGCTGAGAGGAGAGTGCAAGAAGAAAAATGAGCTTTGCTGAAACAGCATGGGGCTAATAACGAACACTTGTTCTATTAATTCTTTTTTTATTTAAATAAACACATAGCTGCCCTGTTTGAGCACCTGAGAAATTCATCTGCAGCCATCACTGGGACGAAAACAGACATCGTTCATCCACATACACACGACACTGAAGGATAGAAGTGTGTGGCAGGATTTCTCATGGCAGACACCCCACAAGAAACACTGGGAGGAATGGATGAGCAATTCTCCAGCACTCACCAAGCATCCTTCCATAAAATAAGTGATTTAATTTTCATCTTCCTGTGGGGGGTGAAATCTGTTGCCTGCAATTGATAGTGATGTATTGCCAGACCCTCCTGTAAGCGACACATTATGTCATAATGCAGTGAGCTATTTCTTGTACATATGAAGCAAGTAGCTGCCAGCAAGACACACACAAGCTGGATCTTCAGATACATTTTAGCTTTAAATTGACATCAGCATATTGCTCTGCACATTAATATGCAATCATTTTGGCAATTATCTTCTTCCAAAAGCCTAAAATTAGAAGCAAACACTACCAAATGTTGTTTTCACACAAGGATGGTACTCTGTCTCCTCTGTTTATCTTCCTGTAGTGAGATTTAAGTTTTCTCAAACTCCATAGCAGAAATTCCCACGAGATTTTAGGAGCACAAGAAATACAGAACAGACTGAACTGTCTCATGGAAAGCTGATACATAGCACACTGGAGCAGGTTTTCTGGATCCCCTTGTCTCCCTTGATTGACAGATAGTGAAAAGTACACCACAGGCAGACTTACCTTTAAATCAAAATTGTCTGCTCAAGCAGAAACAACATTGACTTGGATCATTATGTGAATCTGTCAGCTTCTGTTTCTGTATTTCCTATAGCAAAGTTCAGGTTTCCAGGTGCCATTAGAGTCTACACCGTCAGTACAAAGAGCCATTTACTTACTCTGTCATCCCATAACAGTTGTGATGTTAGCATAGTTTCACTGTACACCTCAATTTTCAGTGATCTGTTGTATCTTGACCCTCTTTAGGCCTATTAAGCTGAAACTAAGGAAATACACTGCCAAACTCCATGCAGTCTCGGGGGGGACACTCCAGCTAACAAAAGTGGAAACAGGAGATCCACTGCTTACAGGCTGTAGTAACCAATTTTAATATATTAAAAAGTCTCAACTTCATCTTTAGCACAAATAACTGCCATATGCAAGAGGTATGAGGTACTACCCAAATTGGATGGCTTCCGTATTTTAAAGCAACTGTTACAGGCTGCTTTATGGATGAAAGTTGACACACTCATAGGGCAACTCTTTTTGTAGAGGACTGTTTTCCATTCCCTGACAGATAGGGTTCTTACAGCTTATTTCCAGAATTTTGTATAGGAAAATCACCACTGTTTCCCTATGAATTACAGAAAGGAGAGAAAAAGGCTAAAATATGAGCCCAGCTTGATTTACAAAAATTGTCTGTTGTGCTGGAGCACAGACCAGCTCCCACACTCATTCCTCTGGACTTCCATCTTCTTCATCCTTCTAAAAGCGCCATTATTCACACTGCTTTATCACCTACAGGCCCAAATTACATACAAATGTTGAGTATGATGCAAAAACGTGGTCTCCTATGTGCGTGAGAGACAATCCAAGCCAAAAAATTTTTACCTTTGTAAATTTTACCTTCAGAAGAGACAAGAGCAGAAAGAAGTGTCTTGCACATGCAATTCTCATTTTACAAATTCCGAGTGCATTTTGCTCTTGTGGTGGTACAGTGACCTTTTTCAGCTTTTTTATTGCAGCTAACCTATGCAACTGCAGCCCAATGTCACATGGCACTGGAATCCAAGCAGAACTCTCTTTTTTTCCTTTTGGAGAAACAAGAGGAACTGTTATTACACAAATACCCGCGTTCCTCCCTCTCTGCATCAATCTGTCAGAATCTGTGGCAGGCTGATCCTGATTTTCTCCCTGTCAGGAAAGCATCAGTGCAAGGGTCTGGTGCAATCCCACTTGCATTCATGTTGGGTACCACACTGCTCTAGAGTGCTAGAAAACGGGACTGGAGGTCAGGGCAGGGGAAAGAGGACACACGAGACTTCAGGGGCTGCAGAAAGAGGTCAGACAAAAGCCTCCACAGCCTCCACAGGGGGCATGTGGCTGTGGGCTGACACAATAACTGCAGTGAATACAAATATCTGAAAGGTGTAAGAGATGCAGAGGAGAAACACTGGAGTAACAGCAGAGCCTTCTGTTTTCAGATTCCTCACAGCAACCCCATGTGTTCCCCTCTTTCACACAGCCTTTCTCTTTTTGCCCTTCTTAGACATAAAACTACTTATAGGCACACTCTGAGCTGCAGTAAAAATCACTAACCCTGGGAACACAACGTTCAATTAAAATTAAAAACAAAGCAAATGTTAAGAGCTCAAGCTAAATTAATTAGTCACTTCTTCCATTTCAAATCTGCATTTAAATATGTAAACATTGCAGCACTCAAAGATTTATCCGATGTAAAATGGGAACATCAGCAATTTCCTCTAGTGGGGCAGATGTTAGTTGTTCTTGTGATTTTTTGCAGATGTTCCCCTCCCAGTATGTTTAAAACAGGCTTTCTATCTCAGTTCTGAACACTCCACATTCTCACACCAAAATGTAGACAGCTGACACAGGCTACAAGCACACTTGGTGATATCTGTACACGCAGCCAGGAGCAGAAGAGGAAAGGATTTTTGCATCCATACATACCTACAGCAGGTTCCCACCACGCTACAGAGTAACGTACACTGCACCCCAGCTCCTATCACCAGTTCTGGGGCCATTAAGCAGATGAAGAACTTATCATCTCCACGCAGAATATAAGTTCTGGAGTTTATTGTTCGTATTACAAAAATGCCAAAAAGCCTCAGAGCATGGGGTCTCCTTGCTCTGAGCACTGCAGTCTCTCACCAGGAGCTCACACTTGCATCAGGGAGCTTCCAGGATACAGAGATAAGGTTAAAGTCTAGCTCTGTCCCTGCCAGTGCCCCCACAGGGGAAAGGAACATGCTGTTGAAGATTTCAGATTGCTAACCAAAGTCAGTTAATGTTGTTACCATTGCTACTTTACAGCACACAGCATCCCTTACTGCTCTTGCAGCCCAAACAAGGGAAAACAACGACCTTTCAGAATTCAGTTTTTAAAAAAAAATAAAAATAAAAAAATAAAAAACACTTACTGAGTCCAAAATCAAGGACAGAACATAAAGAGAAAAGGTGAAAACCTCTCCAATCCTTTTCCTAATATCAAATCAGTTCAAAGCAGAGAACTGCGACAAAATGAAAACTAAAAAATCATACGGCAGCCTCGCAGGCTTCCCCCTTTCCCCCTAACCCAGCTCCATCCCAAGCTGGGGTAGGATCAGAAGGGCAGCACGTTCTCCTTGAGGTGCCCAATTTACTCTGCGGGGCATCTGTCACCCTCCCTGCAGCCACAGATGTCCCTCCTCCCAGGCAGGTCAAAGAGCCAAGACAAACAACCAGTGTCCTCAGCAAAGCAAACAGTGCTTGGGAAGATCTACTTCTCAGCAGTCTTAAGGTCTGATTCGCCTGAAGCTACATTAACAAGGAACACTGTGATTTAAAGTTAAAGGCAGGCAGTGAGTAGGCACCAGGTCACACAGCTTTGAGAGAAGCCAAAAGATCCTTTGTTTGCTTGTCATTGCCTACCAGCTCCCAAGCACTGCAGTGGTCAGAATGGGAGTTAGGGAAGACATCAAGACAGAAAAATAGACAGAAGGAGCTGCTACATTTCCGAATGGGAAGTTCAAGAGTGAAGAATGGGTGGCTGTTGTAGTGCAAATCAGATTTTCTATAACCTCCAGCATAGCTAGAATCCAAGTAGCCTGAATCACACTGCCCTATTTGGTCTCTGTGGGTGTCTGGAGCAAACGGGGGGGGACACAAAGAGGACGAGAAGCAGTTTGGGAAAAATACATCCTATGAAGCGACACCATTCCTCTCCTTGTTTGTCTCCTTGTTTGTCTATTGCCTAAGCCTGCTCACGCCAAGCTGAGGAACATAACAAAAGCAAAAGCACTGAAGGGAACAGAAAAACTCTCGCAGTTTTCCTATAGCCACAGAAAGATTGCCCCAGTTCCTGCCTACAAAGCCCCGGACACCAGCATCCTGCGACCAGCTTGGTACTTTGCAGTCATACAACACATGTTCCGTAGACAAGAGCAGTACATCTGTCAAAAAATTAAAAATCGAATCACAGAAAGGTGCAAAGTACAAAAAATTTCACATTAATCCCATTTTTTCTACATCTTTTCCTAAGCCTTCCCTCTCGCAATGTTAGGAATTAGCAGGAAATCAGAGACAAGGCAAAATGGGGGGGTGCTGGAAGATGCCCTGAGAGAGCCTGATAAGTGTTTTAGTATCCTGAGCCACAAGCCTATAAAAACCCCCATGGGATCACCTCGGCAGCTGACGTGGAGGGGTCTAGAAAGCTAAATGACTTAATTCCGCAGTTTGTCTTCTGGCCAAAACTGGGTGCAAGGACACAGACCTCTAAAGCCTGGGTGAAAAGCTGTTTTCTTCTCGCTTCCCTTTCTTTTCCCCTCGAGTTAAATGCAGACACCATATGGCTTCTCACCACCATCAGTTTACACAGCACACCCAGGCCCTGTGCCCGCTCCCCTCGCAGCGAGCTGGGGCCCCCTGGCAGGCAGACAGGGAAGCCAGGCCTGGATGAAGAAGGACATATACCTTTCCTCTCTACTCATCACTAATGCAGCCAGCACAGCTCTTCCAAATAAGTGTTCTTTTCTGGACAATCATTAAAAACTTTCTTCCAGCTGAAGAAACAAAAGGGGAAAAGGTTTGTGGACTCTCCAAAGCCCTGCAAGGCCTCCTGCCTCACAGAGTTCACTCCCCTCCTACTGCTGCTCATTAGCACCACCGCTGGCATTTAAAAAAATGTTTTCCTCTCTGATCCCTGATCTCATTTATCTTGGGACTGAAGTTCTAACATGGAATTTATCACACCAGAGTCCTTATTTCCCTGGCAACACAGTGATACAGCTACAAATATCAGAGAGGAGACAATAAGCTACGATTGGAAAACAGAAGTGTATTTAGAGAGAAGCAGTGCCCTGCATGAAGATTCTCCACCTGTCACACAACCACGTTCTCAGAACAGATCTCCTCTCTCACTTTTCTTTCCCTGTGCTCTGAGTGCAGCAGGTGCAGCGCAGTGTGGGAGCTGGCAGCCTGAAACAACTTTCCCATGGAATCCCCCGGGGCCAGTGCAGGAGGACAGTCCTTCGCCAGGGCACAGGTGAGCTCCCTGCCAGCAGCTCCTGCATGCACCTGATGGTGAACACGAACGTGTGACATCCCCCCTTCATCTCCTCTTCAGCCCATCGCTGGATCCAGCCTCTGGCCAGGATTCAAGAGGTAAGGAATGGATCTGTCAGGCAGGTTCCAGGGGGCTCTCAGGCAGCCCAGGACCAAGTCTCCCACGCGTGGTCAGCCCCAGCGGATAAATGAATGAGACCAAGACCGCCAGAGTGCCCGCTCTCGAGTTTTACCAATATAACTCAGTTGTAACTGGGGAGATGGGGACTCATGGAACATTTTCCTTCCTGCTAGGCAGATGAATCTATGATTTGTATTCTCTGATGTTAAATGAGATTCTCACATATCTTCAGTGGATTTGATTGATACTACACACGAGGCCACTCAGTAAAATGATACAGTGTAGATCAAAGCATGAAAGATAATTTTCCCTGAAATGTATGTAGCTAGGGGTAAATTATGACTCTTTGTTTCACAGTTTATGGAACACAATTTCATTTAAAGCCTAAATCTGTCACTTCAGCATTGTTTATCAAAATGCTTCCAACACACGGTCCCCCTAGAAGAACAGTGTCAGGTCAAAGGTAGAAAACCAAATCAGTACAAAGACATTATTTCAAATATCCAACTATATAACAAACTCACGGAGAATAGCTTGTGATTTGCATAAATTTTATCCACATATGATGCATTTGATATAAGCAAAAAGTAATTCATCTGCAAGTTAAATACCCACAGTGGCAAAAGATGCTGTAAAATTTATGACAGATCGTTTGATATATACCTGAAGCTGCTGTGAACTGCCTTCACCTGCTTGTACATTTCATAACTTTGCTTTATTCATGTAAGAGCTCAAAGATAATCCCAACAATGATCATTTTTAATCTTCTTTCTTCATTACCTGATTTTTGGCTCATGGGCACTTTGGGAGTAGATTTTTCTTCAAAACCATTTCACTGCCAAATTATTATGTGCAACATAATTAAAGCCACTCCATTTTTTTTATTATTATTATAGCAATATCAAGTTGTTTGGTTCAAAGCAGCTTTACAAAAGCCCTGGCACTCTTTCTTTTTTGTGTATGCGTAAAGCTGCATCATCACTTTGAGTTAATGTTTACAAACTCAATAGACTAAAGTGAATTTGGGAGAGATTTGAGAAAGAAAAGCAGCATAGTCATTAAAAAATGTGTGGGAAGAGGAGGAGGAGTGGAGTCAGAACAACAAGGTAAAACAAAATGAAAATTATTCTCTGCTTTTATCTTTATTTCTGAAAACATTCCTTTAAATTTAGTTAGGGACACCTTTCTGGCGAGCAGTAAACTGGTACGTCAGTCACCTCAGCCCTGATATCACTGAACTGGCAATCACATGCCAAAGGCTGCTGTCCATTGTAGCTACAGACACGTCAACCCTGTGGGACTATTTCAGTGCTCGGCCCAGGGCTGTTCAAGGTGCGGTCTCACCAGCAGTACAGAACAGGACAGTCACTTCCCTGGTCCTGCTGGCCACACCATTCCTGATGTAGGCCAGGATGCCAATGACTTCCTTGGCCACCTGGGCACACTGCTGGTTCATGTTCCTCCAGCTGTCAACCAGTACCCCCAGGTCCTACTGTCGTAGGATGACATTACACACAATTACCAAAGACACGGTGATACATGATTTCCTGATCCTGTCCTGTCCATCATACAAAAATCTCTTTTTGGATCAACAAACCCCAACAGAAACAACAGCTAAGAGGACACTGTCTGGCAGACACTCCTGATGGGAAAATGCACGCCATCAAAATCCATCTATATTCACATACTCAGTTAAAATACTCAAGTTTTCAAGCTCAAGAGCTAAACATTGAACATGTCATTAAGTAATTAAGCTATCATGCAGAAGCAGCATTCAGGATGTAGCAGGACAGAGGACTGATGCTGTAAAGAAGTGCAAAACAGTCCAGTGTGCTCACATTATTATGGCTCACAGAAATTCAAAGAGGGTACAGAGCATTCTTGAAACATATTGTCTAGCTGCCAGCCTTGCAGCAAACAGCAGGCAAAGGCTTCCGAGACCATGAACCAGGCCATTTTCTCTCCTTACACAGAACGCTGCACAGATCTCAGGGCTGGAGAAGGGGAAAGGCAGGTGGCTCTCCCACAGCTGTGGCTGTCTCGTGGCTTGTGGGCTGCTCCAGCACGATCACTGCCACTATTCCCGTTCCATCCCAGAGGGAGAAGGGAGGGAGGGTGACGCGACTTATTTTTTTAACCCACTCCTTATACAAAATTTCTGCTGTGTAAGGATCACCACCTAACAACTAAAGATTGACATTATCAACAGGTTGTCTAAAAGCACTATGGGGAAGAAACGTGAAGGTTTCTTGTTTTAAGACAGCATAGTAAGTCCTGTTGTGAAAAATCGCAGCTTGAGTCCGGCCCTGATAAGGTACAGAAATATCTTAAGTCTTCATATGTTTTTTAAAAATAGATTTTTGGAAAAAAAAAATTTTAAGCATCGATTACTTGAAAATGAGAACCTGCTCCCTGAAACAACAGAAAAGTAATGTGTCTGAGGTTTAGCACGTAGATACCAAGAGATCCTTTTCTCTCCTTTACCTGAGTAAACTACAGTCATCAATAAAACCACAATCATCAATAAAATGTACAATGTAACCTTTAACTACCTAGAGTAGTGGAATGAATCAGTTGTGTAATTTAGAGGTTGCAATTCTACTTTATCAATTAAGTTTGTAATTTCTACTGAGATGAATGAAAGAAGGCAGTGTTATCCTGCTCCAGCCGACCAGACCCGAACTCCAGTTTCCAGAGCACAGAGCCTGCTAACGCTTCAGGACAGGCTGAGCACAGCAGAACGTAGCCACCAGCCAGCAGCCTCAGCCCCAGTCCACGGCTCTGTCTCCTCCTACAGCAAATAAGCAGCTCCCTGGAGCCTGAATAGATGGCCTAACCCCCACACAGAGCCATAACAAATACAAATACTGTCTTGCAGGAAACTTTCAGGAGGAAAAGAAAGCAAAATTTGATTCACTAAAATACTGTGATTAATACACTGGTAAACGGACTCTCTCCCCCCATGGGGCAGCCAGTGGGAAAGTCAGCAAGCCGATGAATTTAGGTGAGATACACCACAAAACATGATGTTTTTCAAACATACTGCCTCAGTGGAAACAAATTCAAGTTATTACAAAGCATAAAACCCTACACAAAGCTATAAAAGCAGGGCTTTTGCCCTCCTGCACGGGAGGAACAACAGCATCGCTTATTACCCTGTGAGGAAAGCCTACAGGAACCCTGCAGTAGGTTTTGTTTTAATGATACACTGCTTTAACTGGCAGCAACAGACAGAGCAACTTCATTTCAAAAGTTACACCCAGCACAGCTCATCAGATTTGACAACCAGATAAAGGAGTTCTAAGCAGCCATGGGTCATTCTGCTATGGAAACGAGAGCATTTTTTCTTCTCATTGCTTACTAGGAATAAATAAATTAATCTGAGGGAAAACATAAAAATAAAAGCAAAATAGCATGGATGCTCATATCATCACCCTTCTGCTCTAAGCCTTTTAACGAAAATATTACAAGTGATTTTTTTCCATAAACAGAAAACTGAAGGACAGCCAGACATGACTATTAGTTATTTTTGATGTGGAACTACGTCACTTTGAATTATCAAATGCTGAGTGGTACTTGATCCAGTCACCCGAGATCTCAGTTAAAATGTAGGTGCTTCTCATCTACATATGCAGCCTGGTCATTGCTCCACCATCAGGCAGGAATGGCGGGATGCACAGATGCATTGAAACAAAATCTCTACAGAGATCTGAAAGAACCACCTGGCGGGATCTGCTCTGCCTGGTGGTAATGACACAGTAACCCTTCCCCAGAGCTGGCAGCAGGATCTTCAGCACAGCTCTGCACTGAACACACATCCCGTCCTCTCTACTGCTCAAAACTGGCATACCACTTTGGTTTTTCTTCTAATCAAAAGACATTTCTACTTCCAGCCCTTGCAATAAGTGGGTTTCTCTTTTCTCCCTTTCCCCAAAATACGTACAAACAAAGACGGGAGCATTTTTGGCTTTACATCTTCTTGTGAAAGTCTTTGGAGAAGCCCCTTTTTACACCTGGAAAAGCTATATGGATGCTCTCGGTTCCTGACCATTTCAAATCTCAGATGCATCATACCTGCTGAAATGGCCGCTCTGCGGCGCTAAGAAGTCAGAAGAACAACACAGTGCTTACTCTTCCTTACCACAAGCCAGAGATTCAGGTCCAAAACACCTTGCACAAATGCTAATACTGTTCTTCAGCTGGAGATTCCACATATCCTTCACCTGCTAAAATCTCTGCTCTGTTTCCACATACTACATCACACACATATACATCCACAGGACGAGCATCAAGTGAAGAAGCCCCCACTATCTGGCACACAATATCCTGTGCCTGTAGGCTGCCAAGCAAAATGTGTTGTTCTCAAAATACCAGGCTGCACTTGCCAGCACAAGCATCTACATCACACCTGACAAAACATGGCTGCCACTCCTGGGAAATCCAATGATCTAATTGAAACAAGCGGGCTGTCCTGGAAAGCATTTATTATTCATTGTCACTCCATTAATATTGTATGGCATGGAAGTGATTGCAGTGAAAAGGTTACTGTCAAATGAGTAAGCAACCTCTCTGCCAGTACAGGAAGGTCAACATCTAAGACGAGGACAGAAGGCAGCTAGTCAGTCATTTATATACTCCATGATGAAAAATGACAGAGCTGGAGACAGAGCCACCACTACAGCTTCACTTTGAATTATTCAGGAATCCTTTTGTTCCTCTCCATGAAATCTGACAATAGTTTGCATATTTTTAAATTGCCCTGATAAGACCACTGGAAATGTTCTACTGATAAAAGTGCAGAATACAAATTGGAGCTGGATTTACTTAACTGCCCACCATAGATCATCCTGACACACTTTCTCCCTTAAGCAACAACACAGAGACAAAAAAAAAAGCAAGCAACATTTTGCTTCCAAGTTTCCATCAGACAAATGTTTCTATTTCAAGTTAAAACATAAGACTCGAGGAAGAAGAAGAGGGGCCTAGCAGGATACCTTTCTGATTCGTGCTAATGTATTTATTTAAAAAAAAAAAAAAAGAGTCATTTCCTTTTTTACAGTAATTTTACCAGAGGTAAGAAACACACCCTAATGAAAGATGGATGAAGCTGTTTGAAAGGGTTATTCTTTTTTTCAGTTATCCACTACATCCAGATATTTATCTGTCCAGCATGTTTCTCTCTCACTTACTGTTATGAATCCCCAGAGACTGATTCTACAGCGGAAGTTACTAACCATTAAGGCAAACACTTTGCATTAGCACATTTTCTTTAGGCTAAAGGAACAGCAAATCCTTATCACAACTGCTAGCTGTAACATACCTCTGGAGGCTTCCCACATCTATCCACGGGATTTGGAGCAGCACTGTATCACACAGCAAAGCAAAATTAATATGACCTTGCAAAACTCATCCCAACCCCCCTGAAACTTGACAACTGGGAAACAAGCCAAAAACAAAATGAAATAAACATAAAACTTCAGGTAAAAAAAAAATCTTAGGGGGAAAAATAAAAGATGACAAAATGTCATCTTTCACGGATCCTTCACCTGGAAAAGTAAATAACAAAAGAAATGTAAACAGATGTATGTGCTGTTTTGTTTGTTTTTAAGAAGGAGATAAGAGGACAAGAAACATTCTTTTTTAAATCACCCTTACTACATTCTGTGCTTGGAGGACAATGGATGGTTTCCTCATTAATGGCATTGAAATGCACAGCATAAACTGCTTCTAGCAAAAATCAACTGGGAAGACAGCAACAGAGGACTGCCTCTTCCTCCCTAGTAGTCCCCCATGCAGATTCACTCACATTGCTCAGTTTGGGGACGTGCAGAGAGCTGTGCCTGCCACCAGAGAAGCTCCTGCTAGATCCAAACAAAACTCAGATCCACCTCTCCCACCTCTCCACCCCTGCTGCCTGCTTCCAGAGCTACTCGCATGGCAGCACACTGCACCAGCCACACCAACCGCGTGACATGCTTCCAGGCAGGCAATGGATCTCACCCACGCCAAACCCTGAAATGAGAACGTCGTCAGTGGCGCATCCGCTTCAGTTCCCAGGAAAGATCATAATCCTTAAACTAACATTTTCTGAAAGTAAGAAGTGGAGGGAGGGAAGCCTGACGTATTTGAAAGCGATAATAATACCTAATCGACTAACTTTCTGATAATTAATTAAAATGTTAGCAGTTCTTTAATTGAAAAATGTTGAATGTATTCCCCAGAACCTTCCATTACTTTTTCGTTTACATTAATCATTAGAGGACATCTACCACAGATTACCCCATTCAAACACAACCTTCCAGATACAACGTCAGGAATGCTGGCAACGCAGCTAAATCCCAATGAGAGCAGGCAACCAGTGAGTATGGTGCTCAAGAAGATTCAGAAAATGTCATGCTATGAAGAAGATAAATGATGGCTTTCCAAATTTAAGGCACAACACGTGGTATAGCACACAAGTCAATATTTCCCTATGAATAGTGTACTTGTCTTTTGAGGTGGTCCACATGCCAGCCCACTAGTCCCCTACAACCCTAAAAGAATTAGGTCAAAGTAAGCAAGCTTTTAGTAGGCTCTATTTACACTGAGTACAAAAGGAAGGGGTTTTTTTCTTCTGTAGGTGATACATGTTCCATAATATCTCAGTGCTCTCTTCTAATTACTATTTTCAGGTTACAAAGATTTTACTGCTTATTATTTATAATGGCATTAAATATACAGCTCACGCTTAGTATCAGTGTACTTCTACTCCTTTTCAGATGCTCAGAATTCATCATGCCATGAATTGGTAATCACCAGAACAGTGAATAAATCTTTTTCATGGCTATAAGTTATTTTGTAGATGATACTGTACAGAAGCTGCCTGTGGACCATCTCCTAATTGATAACTTTGGAGATCAGGGAGAGAGGAACAGGCTGGTGCAAATGATGTTCCATCACACCCAGGAGACTGCTGGCATCCCTGATATTTCTTTCCTTCTTTCTCCCTGTTTTATCATTTTGTCTAATAAATATGAATGGTGGCACACACACGATAGTATTATAGGTATCAGGTACCTGCTCAGCACTAATTCACTTACCATGATCTAGGGAAGTCATTGCAGAGACAGAAGTCTACTGCTATAATTTAGGACACGCAGCACGTAGGAGGGGTGTTCATGATGAAGGAACACCCACACTTAGCTATACAGCCAAGGGCAAAGAATACAAAGGTCTAAGGGAGAGGTACTTGAGGGCTGGAGCCCGAAATGAGCCACAGAGATTGAGGTAACCCCTTTAAAGAAAAAGTGTTTGAATTGGTAATGGGAAGATGGCTCTGCCTTAGGTTTTGTGACAAGAACCTCCACGTAACAAGGCTTGCTGTAATTATGTAGTATCTATAGATGGTAACAGAGGCCAAAAGGCTGAATCACTTAATCTGTGTAACAAACGCTTACTAAATAAATATCACCTGTGGTAAATTACAGCTTTATCTCTCTTGTTCTCAGTAGCCACTTGGAAACCTAAAGGTCTTATTAGTATTGAACTAACGCAGCTGAACGTGAACAGAGCTCAGCAGCACTCTACCAGATTTATGCACCTGCCCCTTGTCTATTTTCTCAGTTGTTATTTCCTATAGCAGAGGATCTGATCTGGGAACCAACTCTGAGCTGAAGTTTACTCTCGGGTGCTTCATACGTACACACAAAATAACTCCATGGTGTTCAATGGTGTCAACAATGTTTTACTTGGTTACCTAATAGGGTAGAAATGTAACCTGACTGCTCCTGCTTCAGCTGTGCTTAGTTCCCAGTCTGCAAATGGGCAGCAGCGTGATCTAACTGCAACTTGAGCAGTCCTGCAGCAAATACTTGCACAAAGGATGCTCCAGTAGCAACCACCTCCAGCAAGAGTCCTCCAGGAAAGGATTGGGAGAACAGGCCAGCCAGCCAGCAAAAGACAGGGAGAGCTGGAGGCTGTTCAGGGAAATCCTATAGCTCGTGTTATTCTGAAGGTCACACCAAGCTAATCTTCCTTCTCCGTTGGCTATCCTCAGGCCACTACAAACAGTACCTTGGTATATTTTTTAACAATATGCATTCTTCTGTAAGCACATATAGACAAGCTTTCCTCATTGTTTGTTTGGTTTATTTACATTTTTACATCACTGGTTTTATCCACAGACAGCCCAACAGTCTGGATGATATCTGCTTAGAGTTAGTGATTCAGACCTTCCTACACCCAAAGCCTACAAATACAGAACTCCACCTGAACACAGGAGACACAGTGCTTCTGAACCAGAAACAGCATCTTATGGGACCCAACCTCCAAGGAAGTGAGCAAACAGGAAAAGCACTGCCAATTTTCTTTTCCATGAGTAATTCCAAAGAAATTCAGGCCTTCGGTTCAGCATCTTCCCAAAATAAAACAAACAGGCTATTTGACAAAGAATGGTGAACTCCCCATCCCCCCCCCCACCCCCAGACTGGCTCTTACAGCTGTGCTTTGTGTATCAAGAGATCTGTTTGCTCAGCAAGGGTTTAATGTGTAAACCTGTACAAACTTCTGAACTGTGATTACGGTGATACATTAGCGTTTTCAATTGCTAGCTGAGTTTATGGTCCTTGCACACGTCACATAATATACTGCTTGTCTTATACATGCAAAGAATACATTAAAACTGCAAACACTTGCCCATGGGATAGACTTCTTTATGGCTTAATGTGCTCATGGTTGTAATAAAATAAATTTTAGGAGAAAGAGTAATAAAACAAAATTCAGAAAGTAAAATAATGGGATAATTATGCTCTAAAACCAAATGTGCTTTCTTTATGTCACCATTTCATAAAGTCAAAACAATTTATTATAGCAGTGCCTCAATAGCACCACTATAGTTAATGGTCAGTTGCTATTTTCAGTATAAATGCTGCTTTTCAAGAACTTCATACAATTCAGCAATTCTAGCTTGTACTAAACTAGAACTTGGCATATCAACAAGTTATCAGTACAGATGGTTCTCCACAACTAAAATGGAGAAAACCCATTTTTAAGATTAGGGAATACTTTTGGGATGTAGAAGAAAGTTTGCTTTCAGGAACACAAATGACAATGAGCCAATATACTGTTCAGCTACAGAAGTGTTTTTTTTCAAAGCCTTTTCCAAGCTTCTCTCTCAGCATCTCTGGCATTGCAGGGATAAGGAACAGAATAGATCCTTAGGCAGGTTAAGAATAGATCCTTAGATCCATGGAGCCAGAAGCTGGGGAAGAAGAAAAAATGCCGTATTATTTACATACTGGGAAAAGCATCCTGCAGTTTACAGCTTACAAAAGGAGCTCCTACTCTGAATTTCTTGTACATCTAAACATTTCATCCACTGTTTGCAAGATAAGAAGAGGATCAAATGCAAACTCTTAAGGAAAGACAGAAAAGAGAGGGGGATGATTCAGAAACACCAATGGGATTTCAGCTCTATGTCACAAATTTTATCTCACATTAGTAGCAGCCAAGGTTTTTCAGATGAAAATTCAAAGGGGCATTCTGGGATGTGCCGGTGTGTATGTGACGCAGCAATAATGTATGCATTCAGGTTGAACATTTGATAGGCTCCAAATCTGAGTTAAGTCTTACAGAAACCAATACTGTCCCATCTCCTTTCCAATGCTCCCTTGGCTCCTGCCTCCTCCAGAAGCAGGTGGAGGACCAAAGTTAATTTTAGGATGCCTTCCTCAGCCCCACCTCTTCTCTCTTCATTTGCTTGAGGGTAAAGAGCCCAGCCCTGGGCTAACCTCGGCTGCTCAACCTTGCAATGACAAAATCTGAGTTGCCCTACAGTGCTGATAAGCCCACAGTGGCACTGTCTGTAGGCAGGAAGACACTGCTGTAATACTATCCCACTGGAGACATTTTAAAGGGAAGAGTCATCTAGAAAATGCTCATGCAGTGAAATGGCTGCAGGGAAGTCCATACAGCCTAAACTGCCATATTCTTGCAAATTTGCCACTTCTTCAAATCAAATATAGATTAGTTTCTTTAATTGCCCTATATGAATTCATAGCTGAAATGTTTGACTTGCCCAGAACTAATTGTCTGTCAAAAAGATATTTTGCAGCCACGCAGATAGCTTAATTGGATATTTAATTTAACTGTAGGCTTTGTTTCTTCATATTTCAAGTCTTATTCCTTAATGTTTGCTAAATTACACATTCTGAACACATCCTCAGATTGTCTGCTTTTGAGTGAGTGTTCTGTTGTTCTTTGAGAAGAAACATGTTTCATTATTAGCTTCTAGCTCCCTGCCATTTCTGACATAATTTTCCCATATTCTGAAAAAAACATGACAGGCAGACCCTTTTAGCAAACAGAACGCAGATTGACTCTGCTGTCTGCAACCAGTTAGCATTTGGGGAATTATAAATAGAATCCAGAAATATTTACTTGCAGAGGAGCAATGTCCCTGGTACCGATGTGAGGCACATCTCCGGGATGCAGCAGACAGGGAGTGCAGACTAACTGGGCCGGCAGAAGAGGATACCGCAGAAGTTTTCTGCTAGTGAAATGATCCCAAACACCCTCTAACAATGTACGTTAACAGTGATAACCTTTGCTCTCAAGCTTAGCACCTGCATCAACTCCAGCACCTCCCCAGCACAGCCACCTGTCGGAGCCAGGGCTCTGCATGGCCCAGCACACACCTCTGCGCACAGGGCAGCCCTACAAGGAGCCACACCCATGCAAAACCAGTGAACAACACTATTTTGTCCCCTTGTCTCTCTTTCCCCTAAACATTTCCACATGAAAGCTAAAAGATCTCAGTTTCAGATCCCAATCTCCTCTTCCCTTTACTGCTATCAGACTCAGACAGTGTATTTATTGGCAAATTATTAGCCTAGCACAGTCTGCACAACATACTACCATCATAAATTGCTAAACGCAATGGCCCATGTTATAATCACAGGAGACAACTCTGAAATGTCCTTGCTCTAACCAGATCCTTAGCATTCTGGTGAAGTTTTTAGTATTTTTGTGCAACGATCAGAGTAGAAGAAAAAAAAGAACACATATGCAAAATTTATATCCCATAGCATATGGCAAATTAGATAAAGAGCATGGTAAACTGAATACATTACGTACACAGGGATGCTTACAATTTTATTATCAACCTTGTCTTTGGGCATCCGTCGTTCCCTTAGAAGCTGCACGACTTTTGCTGCTAACAGCCTCCCCTCATCTGATTAGTGCAGTGCATGTGATCTCCATTGTGTAACTGATTAGACATTTGTTTGCTAGTAATTTTTCAACATCACTTAGACATTATTGATTTTCAAATGCATCTAATTATAAGACACTTGGAACTTGTTTGTAAAAAGATTTTAATTTGCATGAGACAAGACCAAAACTAATGGTTTTAAGAGGCCAGTGAGGATTAGTAAACCCACCTCCATAGGTTGTGTATATATATATATATAATATATATATATTATACATAATGCTTCTACTCTCCCAAAGCCAACTGGCTCATGAAGCTGCTCTGAATGACACCCCAACATATATCCTATATCCAAGATACAGGACCTTGGTTTGCAGTCAAAGCAACACAGGCTCTGCCTAGGAAGATCTATGTGAAATCTTTCCAGGACATGAAAGCACAGTTTGCTGTGTTGACTTTTTCATCTTTACTTCTTACAGTTACCAATGTCAGGATAACTTTCAAGACTTTTCATGATTTGCCTTTAAACTGCATCTGGTTCATATTTCCCTTTTACCTCATTTGATGACAAAGGCCAAATTCTGTCATGAACTTCATTGCAGTAACATTTCTATTCTCTTTACCAAGGCTTGGAAAACAGATCTCTGTAGACATAAATCAGCACCCAGTGAAATAAAACTATCTGCTCTGTGGAGCAAGATGTATGGGCTGAACTTCCAGCATTCGGATGAAGGCAACTTTAATTGAGCTGTAAAGCTATGCTGTATGAAGCTCTGACAAAACGCATGCGCTTCATGTAATGCATCACTCAAAAAGCCCATGTACTTGGAGCAGGAACAATAATGGTCCCATTAGTTCAAAAAGATCTGATTAAGGAAGCCACAGCCTTTTGAATAGGTTATGATAAAAATGTGTAACAAACCTACAGAAATCAAGGCAGAGTACTCTATACAGAGTGGTTGGTGTATGACATATATATATGAAGAGCTGAGACATTGCCATTCAAATAGTTAATGAAAAATTAACGGTGCACTTGATGAAATGAATTTGCTTATTTTCATAATTTCCATACTGTCAAAGCCTTTGCATCCACATCAAAATGAGGGGACAGGAGGAGGGAAAGAAAATGGCAATTTGTTTGAAAGCTTCCTTCATTAATATTCAAGATCATCCATTTTAAAGCAGCCGTTTGCAAATCAAACACAGTCCGTGCGTGCCATTTTGCATATCAATGACATTTTAATATGAACAAACAACATCCAATTTCAATTACAAGCCCATGAAGCCAAAAGCAGCTCTCAAATGGAAATAAGATAGATGAACAAAAATGCTCCATATTTTTAGTGTAAGAATTCACAGAACTTTAAGGCATTCTCTCTGCCCAGTGCAAATTATTCCCTTATGCCACAGGATAACAGGAACATATTTGGTTTCCCTAAGTGGACCTGATTCTCTTCTAATTTACACCACTTTCCTAACAAATGAAAGGAATCAGACAGATATAAAATCAGCTTAGCAGCCTGGCAAGTGTCCTTGTTTGGGTTCCCCCCACGCCTTTTGCAGCTTTTGTCCTACATATTTTATCAGCTAAATGAGATCCCTTGAAAACATTTAAAACATTTATTTTCATAAAATCCTAGTATTAAATATAGGATACAAATGCATGAATAAAACGTCCTCATAAGTAGATATGCAGGAATATCCCCAGTTCTGAGGGAAATTAACTTCTGCATTTCTTTTACTTCACAGACTTCGATACGTAGGCAGAAGAAAAAATATGATTCTCTCACTCCAAGGTGCTATTCATCACAAGAAATATTAGTGCTGAAGTTCCTTATGTTCTTTAAATACAGGCAACTTGGTTTACATCAAGCTGCACAGAACCAGACAGCACAGACTGCCTCCTCAGTAGCCCCTTATTTAACATGGGACCAGCACAAGGCAGGAGAAGCAAAGCAAAGCAATCCTCTCTCTTTCAACAGGCCAAGCTACCTACCCAGTGGGTATCAACTGGTTCAATCTTCTGTCTTCTTCTCCTGCCAGTCTGCACTGCTGTCCTAGGCTGGCCCCTCTAACAAAAAGGCCACCAGTGAAAGCCACACCAAGGTTGTCACCCCAGATTCTCTGTAGGACACGTTAGGTTGATGCTGTTGCACTAGCTACGACCTACGTTGCACTAGAAAAACTGAAAAAGTGAATAATATTTCGCAGAAACATTGCCAATTAGTAAGCATGCAAGTGAGCAAGAGGCATTGCAATAGTAATTTCAGCCTGAAGCACCAGCAGATATGCTTACCCAATGTTTACAGACTGGAAAAAGGCCAGAGAAATGCTATGTGGTAGAGGGCTAAGAGGGGAAAAAAAAAAAAAAGGCGAAAGAAAAAAAGATGCATTATAAAATATTTCCTAACCCGCTGCTAATGAGAAGTATCTTTCAATATCACTACAAAAGATTCAGCTGCACTGAATGAAGATACACTCAATGAAGTCATCCACTGAGGTCAGTGAACTGAGTTTGAAGAGCAAAAGGGCAAAACAGCAAAGATCTGAGCTACAGAGCCCAGGAACCCAGCAGAGAAGGCTAAGGGATCAACAATGCAATTAAAGGTTCTCAAGCAGCAACAGAAATATTGACCAGTTGCAGTGCTTCAAGTGAAGAGACAACAGGTAACTCCACAGAGAGATGGAGAAGCATTAAGGTCAACCTGGGCAGGATTTCAATCACAAGGAACAAACTAACATCTGGTCAGAGACTTAAGAGGGCAAGAAAATTAATCTCTGAATACTCCAAAGGAGCTAGCCTGCTGAAAGAGGAAGAACTGAAGCCTTTTAAACCAAAATACTCAAAGTAAACATACTGGATAGCCTAAAGCAGGAAGGGTGCCACAAGCTCTCAGCACATTTTAAGTCAGCGAGGTATTGAACTATTATGGGGAAAGAAGGCGGCAATATTAACTGAGGAAACTGGGACAAGCCTTTCACCATTACATGAAAGTTTTTAGTTCCCTGGGTAAGGTATCTGAAATGCATCCCTCTCCTTGGAAGTGACAATCTAGCAACAACGGCAGTGCCAGATATAGCGGGGTCCCTTGTTCTGGAACAGAAGTGTCACAAGAAGGCAGCCAGGGGCACTAGCAGAGGCACCTCCCCTCCAGGGAGAGCTGATGCCACTAAAAGGAGATGAAATGCAAGCTAGTACTGAAACAAAAACATTTTTACAGTTCTTTTCCATTAGCCTCTAATTTTGCAGCCTCCATTTTAGAAGTCTCTAGGACTATCTGCAGCACAGAGCCATTTGCTTCTCCAGTTTCCTCGAAGCCTTGCTCCTTATTGCCCAGGGCCCCACTTGTCCCTGCTGCTCCAGTACTCAGTTGCCCAAGTACACTCCCTGTTCCCCTTCCAGAAGTCCCTACTGGACTTTTTTTCTCCAGGGTACCTGCTCCATTCAGTATCTATCAAAGCACGAGCATAAACTTAGACTGTACAGGATGGTACAGGATGTGACAAAGACCCTGCTTTTTTTTTTTTTTTTTTGGGGGGGGGGGGGGGAGGAGGGGCTCTGTGCATCTGGGGACACAATGGTTTAAGAACAGTTGCCAGGTTAACTTGTCCTTCCAGCAGAGATATCCAAAAACCACACTATGGGGATGGCATGATTCAATGTTTCAAATATCTAGTTTTCTTTCAGTAAATTACAAATCCTTGAAACAACCCAGTTAAGACATACAGAATTCTCTATGCCAGAGTTCAATTTTATTTAGCACTCCCCTAACCCACGTCAGTTCCAAACACTACTAAAAATGCTTTTGTGTTGCTCTGCAATCACTAACATCGATCACTGACCCTAGACCAAGCAAGTGATATCCTGTTGGCATCTACCTCTGAGATCAGTCAGTTGGCTCGTTCCTAATCCATAGGTTTAAAAAAAAGAACAGAAACATCAGACTTCTTAATCAGATGTCTTTAAAAAGTTTACAGGCATTAAATTAATGCAGTTATATTCAAACTTGTAATCTCAAAGAAAGCTCTGGGCTTGCTAGGGTTATTTTAAAAAAAAAAAAAAAGTGTAGGATGGACTTTAATTAAATTCTTCTACTTATAGAACAGACATTTCCCAAGAGCTTTTAACTTTCATGCATTCTTATTAAAAGTTATACAAATTCTAAAAATTCTGCTTACAACTGTTCCTTTTCTTAGAATCATGTTGTAGCTTTTCCCACCCACCACACAGGGACTCTTTCCCCTTCTGCTTCTATTTTCCCTTCCACATCTTCAGCTTCTCTAATCTTTTAAATACTGTTTTTATACATCTATTTTTTTTTTTTAAGCTTTTCACTTACATTTATTACCTTTGACTTCCTACTTTCCTCACTTGTCAACTGCAAACTAGGTTTGTAGTTGCCGGTTTCACTTTACCAACAAATGGGGAGGATCTTCTGGGTATCCATCACCCATCTGGGCTGAGAAATCACATTTCCATTGCACAGTAAACCTCTGCTTAATAACTTCCAGTTCTAAGCTCTCCTTTCTAATCAATTTTTCTCCTTTTCTTCCTCAGTCTGAGGATGATTTGCACTTTTAAATCACTAATTTTAGCTCTTGAAGTAGAATCTAGTATCACATACTGTGACCATCACAATTACAGTACATGCAGTGAAATTCTTCAAAAATGATCTTACAGGAACAAAGTGTTACTGAGTACCTTTATTCCGAGCTCCCCTGGCTGGCAGCCTTAGCAAATAAGACAGACTGCTTAAGCACTGACGTCTATCAGCCAGCTACCACTCCCTCCCCCTTTGCCCTTAAATCACAGAATGGCATTCAAGATGATAAAGATGTGCACTGATGGTACAGCAGGACAACAGCACTGCTGTCTACAGCCTCTCCTTTACATAATTATGGAAAACAAGACCTGCCAACATGCCACAGATGCAGCAGGTGAAGGCTGGAATTGGTTTAGAGAAAACATGGGAGTCTTCACATACAGCCGTGTTTAGTGAAGTTTCACATAGTACAATTAGAAGTCAAAGAAGGAACTTGCAATGAATTACTGAAATAAATTCTGAAATTACAATTAGCCTGTAAGCATTCAAATCTTTTATCTTATGCCCATGGGTACGGAACATACACTTGCAGAACATCACTCCAAACATGTCTTGAATCTAGCTGCTGCACCTATGCATATCTAGAGTTTATCTGTAATGCCTGCAAGAAATACTGAAAGTGGATCCACAGAAGAAGAATACTAGGAAAAAAAAATTCTTTTTGATTAAGTCCAGTTATGACAACTTCTTTCTTGGCCATGCAAGCCCTTTCTGGGATACAGCTGACTCCACAAGCAAAGCAGCAAGCAACTTTTCTTGCTGCCTGAGTCACCTTTCCTGTGCTAGCAGAAACACCTCTAACGTTACTCAGGATGTTCATTATAATTATCTGGAGATGCAGATCTGCATGAATAATGTATAGATTGGGTTGGTTGCAGAAGTAAAATATATATTAAAAATTAATTCAGTTCATGCAAAAAATAGGATATGAAGTTGTTTTAATGGAAGACAAATTGAAAAAACTCCTTTTTAAGACAGTCTCCACCTTTACTCTGAAGGATTATTTTATTTACTTGTATTGGGGACTGGAGGTTTAAGAATAGCTTAATTGAAAACATTTATTTCAAAGTTTTATCAGTTTACATTCTTGAACATTTTTCTGCCACTTTTGGAATATGCATTTATGGCTCAAAAAAGTGCCACTCAAGCCTAAGTGATTTGTCTCCTCAAAAACACATTCTTCAGTAAATTTCTTCTCCTGAAAAGCTCCTGCAGCCCTCGTTGGGCAGAGATCTGCCTGGCTCTCTACTTCTAAAGTTTCCATACACAGAAAATACAGAGAAAAACATCAGTTTATATTCTTTAGTCCTCACCTTAGATTAAGTTTGTTAAAGAGTTACAAGAATCTGTATTTCCAGTCTCTCACACATCCTTCAGTCAAAGAAGAATTACCTCCTGTTTACAAAAGATGCACATTGAAGAAACATACCCATTTCCCACTCCTTTTCAAGTGGATCAAAGCATGAAGTACTTGCACAGACTCCAAGGCTGGCAGGAGCCACACAAGTCACACAGTTTGGACCACAAGCTGGGGCTCGTGCCCTACTGTAGGGCATGGGGCAGGGTGACTGAGCCCTTCCTAATCATCACCCTGATAGCCCCATGAACCATGCCACAGGCCTGAAGATTCTTAGTCTTCATGTACTTCCATAAAATAGGATTAAACTGCATCAGTACTAGCCTGTTTACTCAGGGCAGTTAAACTAAATATTTCAAGTCATATAAAATAAAACTGCTGCTGTGTACCCATACTGCAGAGCTCCTAGTTACTGCAGAGCTTTATCTAGTCCTGCACAAATGTGTTTATCTGCAGAGTCTTCACTAATACCCAGTTTCAGTCTGTGCAATTTTAATTTTGGATATGTGCATTTTCTGACTAAGGGATCTGTTTAGGAAAGTGTCCGGGAAAATAATCAGCCTTCAAAGCATGTAATGCTATACAGGGAACAGGCATTCACTCTCTGACCCCTTACGTGAAGCATTAAGTGCCCAGTGGTAAAAGGACAGCTCTAACACCACGAACAGAAAAATGTATTTTTGATACATAGGAAGGAATGAAGAGAATTCAGTACTTCAGGCCAACAGCTGTATTTCAAGGATAAGGACATAAAATTCTGTCTCCATCTGCAGTTTCAGTATTAATGCATCAAAACTGCCTATCAAATGGTCTCGATACTCTCTTTAGATCTTAAGTGTACATCTATTTATAAATAAAATAAATTACAATCATAAAACTTAAGAGATGTGGGTCATTACACAAGAGTATAATTAAATCCAACTGGGTTCCTCCAAGCATCATAGAAGCCATGATAAAATCTTCTTGACTTGGATTAAGAATAAATTGCTGAGTAAATTAGATTTCCTGGCGTTTTATCTAATTAATCCACCTCTTAACTCAAATTGGTTGGCTTTTTAATTACCAGCTAATCTCATCCATATGATGAGGTCTTTTTCTGCTCATATCTTCTTTTTTAGTAACACTGTGGTTTATGATGCATTTTCTGTTGATGGTGGCTTATACAAGGGGTCTGGCTTATTTACTTGTTTGGGCATATTACTGGAAACCAAGACTTGGGTGATGCAGGTTGAAAACACACCTTATGCTGCACTCTTCTCCTTTTACCTCACACAACACCGCATCCCTACTATACAGCTGGGACAAAACCCCAGTGCACTTATAGTACAAAAAGTAAACAAATGTCATTGCTCTGGAAAAAGTATTAAACCTCTACATGTTAAAGTTGCACAGAAACATAACTCAATTTCCTCAAAACAGTGCCAGAGGGTGATGGTCTAGAGGCAACTCTCTTGAATCATCTCAAAAACAGAAAGTGATCTTTCCTTCTCCTCCTCCCCCCCAGCCATGCTGAAACAGCAGACCTGAAAGCAACCTCAAAGGTTTTGTGATTTGACTGCTCCAGGGGGGAAAAAACAAATTCAAGCCAGCAGAACACAGGTAAACAGGAGCTGACTGGGGAATCTCAAGAACTCAGGCAAGTTATACAATAACTTTACATCCACTCAAATCCCACAGAAATTTTAATCCAAATTCATATAACACTGCCAGCAACCAACAACCTGCTGGCTCTTTCCTCGTTACGTTTCTTTTGATTTCTACAGGACAGCCTCAAACTTACAAAAAGGTTTTGCCTGCTTCAAAATTCATCTTTCCAAATCTGTTTGCTCTAAAAACTGTTTGTGCCAGCTTCCTGAAGGAGGAGCCTGCACCACTTTCCATAGAAGCACTTCGCAAAATCCCAGAGGGAACAGCAGCCCCCAGGTAATTCCTTGAATGACAATTTTTATCTTGTCCCTCGGTCTCAGTCATCTGGCTTTTTCAAAACAAAGCAACTATTCTTTCACCCACACATAAAAACCTCTAGGAAAAAAAAAATAAGATGAAAAGCCCATACGCTTATTTCTATTTGTACACTGCTTTTACCTCGGAAGCCTTGGCAAGCACTGTGAAACTAGCTCTCACCATCTGTGTTGGGTAGGCCATCTCCAGTGCTGGCTCCTTCCTCCCAGTCACCACCAGCCAACAGCTCTCTCCTGCCAGCCCCCAGCCAACCTCCAACATGCTCCAGAAACCACCTCAGCTTGCTATCGTTCAGCCCAGACAAGTGGTTTTATGTAAAGGCTGTTTGTCATAGATTTTCTCAGAGAAACAAAGCTGCCTGTCTAGTGGGCACTTCATTTGTCTGCTGTTTCCTCAGACTTTCCATGCCTCCTCTATTAATCTGCCCCTGCCTTTTAATTTGTTTGGGATTATCTATAAATTCAGACAAGTCCTCCTTTCTCTTTCACCTCTTCCCAGGCAAACAATATGTTGTAAATGTGTTACCACCAGACATTGCAAAGGTCGAAAAGGTCTGCATGGGTTCAAGAGACCGGATGAGCCCATAGGGCACAGCAGGGAGCGTGGCACCCCGCCTGCAGCTCCCAGCTGGCAGCCACCACACCATCCACACCTGGAAAGGGGCTGGGGAACAGGCACTCTACGCTTTTCTGATTTCCCTCCCCCTTAATATCTATCCACTGCTGAAGACAGCGTATCTGGCAAGAGGCACCTCTTATCTGATCACACAGATAAACCAAGGCGTGTATGACATTCATCAGTTCCTATCGATCCCTCTCTAGACACCAGAAGTTTTAATCCTGCATTCAGTTTGATAAGGTAAATAGGCTCTGTGCCTGCAAAATGGGAACGTGGCTGAGCTCTGCCTCTCGTGCTTTCTGGAGTTCAGAGGAAGCATCTCACTTCATCTTTTTATTATAATTGCAGGAGCCTGAATTACTCACAATTTGACCATTCTAGGCGTATTAGAGGTACAGCAGTGCGACCCCACCAAGGAGAAAATAGGTCTGACTGAACATGGGATAATATCTGAAAAGACAGACTTTGCAGAATATTAAGAGCTTATTCTGCTAAACTGAAAGTGCATTTTCTTCAGTTCTGGAATCATTACTGAAATGCACTGCACTTCTGCTTTAAACTCTGCCCTGAAGGTAACCAGATGAATAAATATAGTTTCCAGATTTTTCTGATCTACAGTGCTAGCTAAAGCCCCCTATCTACAGCATTACGTTGCAATAGCTCAATCAGACTGCACTGCTTACTTCTCATCCAGATGTACAAATCACAGAGGTCTTCCAGGTTAGCTGGTTTACTAAGTTTGAGATAATCATAGAATGGCTTGGATTGAAAGGGGAAGGGGGGGACGACACCCTTGGAGTTCTCTGGTCTCCAGGCTGGAGAGTCAGGAGGCAGCACAGGAGAGCTGAGCATTTTATAGAACAAAGATCTCATGGTTTGAGACAAACAAGAAACTTTAAGTTCAGCAGAAAAGAATATGATTTAAGACAACTTCAGTATTTTCAGTAGCAGCAAATGTTGAGGTAGCATTTGTCATGCTCTAGAGCCTAGAAAACTTCAAACAGGTTCATTCATCCTGGCAGCATCTCTGATGTGTAACAAGTCACCTCCTGAAGGGGCCAGAGTTATTTTATACACATAAACACTCATCAGTAAGATCTGACATCAAAATTAGAATGCAGCAATGGAAGTGTAAATAACATCTCAGAATCAAAAAATAGATGGGGTAGTTTGTAGCTCAAGTAGGATATAAGAAGACAAGGATAGCATAAATAGGGAGAGATTGACATGGCAAAACCATGTTAACTACATTCCTACTTTACCTTAGGAGGCATTTTGACAGAATTACGTAAAACAATGAAGGTTTCATGAGCCACCTTCCTTGCAGATTATGGCAATAAAGTCCATCTAATCTCTATCTTTTCCAGGCACTAACATTTATATTTCCATCTCCACAGAGCCAGGGGGTGAAAGCAAGGTAGATGTAGACATTTCATATATTTTCATACGACTTGTTGTAGGGAAAGATTATTCCAATGATGAATGGTCACCAAAGTTTGACACTGTACAGTATGCATCACTGGCTGTGAATTAGACATGTGGTATTTCTATTCAAGCAAAACCTTGAAAATGCCTCAGGAATGATTTATTCTGCTCATCAGCCTACTCTACACATTTGAGGTACACCAGAGCAATTTATAGGAAGACAGTAGAGGTTATGCATAGCTAGTAAATACTAACTTGTAATGGTTAATTACATCCTGACCTATAATACTTTATAACTGCAGGTATACATACAGTGATAATAAACAGTATTACAGCAGCATTGATACACATCCTGCCAAGACTGCTTGTCGTGGACAACTGCTTCATATTGCGTGCTGGGTAGCTCCTGTTTTGCCCAGCACTGGCTCCCAAGCTGTCTAGTTACCTGACCAACATGCTCACTGAAGCCTTTGAAGCCTGCCCTCACTGCACTGCAAATCACTCCTCCATACAGCAGACCAAAGGATTGCTCTGTGGGATAATAGCATTAGCATGAAGCTGCTTCTCCAGCTCTTCTTTCCAAACAACTCCCTGAAAACGTCTGTGCCTCTATGATGCCAAGAGAATTGACTTTTCACAGTTCAGGAGTAAACTTTTCTTTGCTTTATTGAATTATTTTAAAGAAAATATCCAAGAACCTCTATTTCTGTGGCAACTTAGAAATGAGTCAACATTCCTGAGCTGTGCCAAAGACAGGCACCAGTGGTGCTGGGCTGGACAGGACAGAGCCATATTTTATGTTGTTAGTGAAGTTATAGCTATAAGGCTGTGTCTGTGGGGGCACCACATCTCAATGTCAAGGTCCATCAGAAAGCTCAGAAAGTAGTCAGCAGCTAAGTCAGTAACTAAACCAATGAGCAGTTCAGAACGCTTGATCTGCAAGGGAAACGATGACAGTATCTTCAGTCTAACACAAAAATTAAGAAAGTAGAAAATCTCTGAAACTCATGAGGTGTATTTGAAAATGTGGCCAACTGAGGAAACAGAGCAATGACAAACAGCCAGCTCAGTTACAACCTGAAAGTCAATACATGTTTTAAGATTTCAGGTTCCCTGCAAAGCTTGCATCTCTAGCATGTTGATCCAGCCCAGATACTACATCTTCTGGTGCAACTGTATCTTCTGATATGAGGCAAGCATCAAAGAAATCTTATCTTGAAAGATAGTAATTCTTTCAGCCTCTCCATTTTATGATTCACAGTAACCATCTGTCACAGCACAGAGTTGTACATTGAATAACTGATATTGTGTATATTAATGAGAACATATACTGCGAAATGTTATGTTACATTTGAAGACAAATTTAAAGTTTTCTTTCAAAACTACCAAGCTACAATTCTCCTTTCTCGATATCATGTACACAGTGACAGCTCCTAGAGTCTGATTAAACGATTCTGATTTTTAATATAATGACTGAATTGAAACCCTAACAATGCTGAATTCTGCATTTTTGTTCCAAAGACATTCTTAATGTTTCTCTTTTCCACATAGTTTACAAAGAAAGGCTGATGTTTCTGACCAAATATTCACCTTTTTTCCTAGTTCAAAATAATTTCCATCCACTGTTTGTGACTTACAGAAAAGTGAAATGAATGAATTCAAACATTTTTCAGATATATTGATAAAACATCTCACAAGGGTTTTCATTTTCATTGATTCAGCATTTGCTGTCAAAAAGAAGCACTTCTTCTTCTGCAAATTGTAATTCTATTATGCTCAGTAGATCCAGAAGAGAAAAAAATGCACAGAAAAAAAAATGTATCTGTTTTTCCAAACTCATCCCAACTTTTTATCATTCTTGCATTCACCTGAGGGTTGACCACTAGCTACCAGTCACTCCAATCTGATAAGTCTGTGCGTTCCTTAGTTCAGCAAATTCCAGACCTTGCTGTAAATTCATGAAACTGCTACAGCCCTCAGGACACTACAAGTTGTAGCCCGCCACTTCAAATTAGCCTGTTATTTGATAGTCTTTGCTCAGGTGAATTTAAAGGTTGAATTAAAAGCTCCTTCAGATCAGAACTAAGTAGTATCATCAAAGTTACAAAAAAAAAAACAAAAAAAAAAAACTGTTCTCCATCTGTATAGAGCATGACTTGCACTAGCCAAACAATACTAACAATTTGCTTTCATAAAACATTCACACAGCACTGTAATAAAATCAGACATCCTGGAAAGTGTTAAGGTATATACATCATTTTTCTAATTTCTTAATGATACATGCCTACTAGCAGGGTAACAAAAGCAAAGCTCTAAAACAAAAGAAAAACATAACCTTTTAGAAATCTGGTGCTAATCAGAAAAATATCTGCTATTCTTTGACTGCAGTGTGCCACTTCAGTGCAGCTCTAATCCAAACTAAAGCTAACAGTACTTGTGCAGGACTTACTCAAAGGAAATTTTCAAATTCTTCATTTGAGTTAAAAAAAAAAAAAAAAGTGAATATAGTCTTGTTAGCTTATCTTACCTCTCTGTATCCACTCATGCAAAGATGTCTCATAAAACTTGTTGCGTTCCCTCTGTCCTGCCAGCTGACTTGACTTCAACAAATGCACAACACTGCACTACTGCCCTGAAAAAAAAAGTACAGTAACCTTACAAAAGACGAACAGCAGCTGCAAACAATAGAGAAGTGTTTTCTTTTTAATTAAATTGTTTCTTTATCTGCACTGCCCCACCCAAACGTGTGATTTTGCAGTTTTCAATGTTAAAAAGTGTTTACAATGTTTGATATTTTAATAAGTTTGTATGCATCCTAAATTTTAGAGGCTGCTTTGTAGAGACCTTCAGAAACCCACTCACAGCTGAAAAAAATATCCTTGATTTCTCCACCAGAAAACTGGAATTAACTCATAGCAGGAGATGGGAAATAATAAACTACCATAAAAGCCTCAGGTAAATGCAAATCCCTAGCTCATAATTCACACCTCCAGCACAAACAGATGTTAATTCCTATTTTGCTGATAGAGGAAAATATGACAGAGACGTTAGAAGAAGCCTATTCTGATCTGTACAGTTCAGTACTACACACATGTTTATATAGACAACTACATAACTCATCAGATATTCAACAAGTAACACCGTGCTCAAAGAATTTGGTTAGTGAGAATTTTCCCCACACTGGGGAAGCACTACCTGCAACCCATCCATTAAAGCTTGTCCTATGTCACCTGTAAGTAATGGCAAACTGCGGCAGACCACACAAGTGTGACAAAGCAGCTTCTGAAAACACTGACTGTGACAAGTGATGAGGCTAATTTTGCTTTGCCTACCAGAGACGCTGAGAGACCAGACACACAGGAGTACACTTGAATATAACACTGTCATTCAGTAACACTGCTTTTTCGAAACAAACTTCCCAGTGTTAAGACAGCTGTTGAACTTAGTTCTCATTTGCCATTAGATTTCTTTTTAAACAGAAGAGGAAGACAGTAATCTCCCATATTTAGAAAAGGAGGGTCAAGAGATGCACCAGAAAACTAGAGCATGAAGTTTAACATCTGTTGCATAACAAATCTTGGAAACTCTAAGATATGTAGGAAGAACACCTGGGGATGCAGAGTTCATTAACAACAGCTTTACTGAAGATTCTACGAATAAAATACTGTTTTAATGCATTTCCCCAAAGCATTTAGGCTTTCAACAAGCAGCATAACTCACAGATGCATTGTTTTTGTGTAATGATGGAAACACATCAAAGATGAATGCACAGGAAGAACACGCAAGAAGGTGTCAGAGGTGTGTCCTGTGCCTCTGACCATTTCCCCAGAGGTCCTTCAGGAAACTGCAGCCAAGGGGTAAGATAACACCGGGCCCTTCCAGAAGAGCCTGTCCATGACTCAGGCCACCAGCAGCTCTTTCTGAGCAACAACATGGCTTCACAGAACTACTGGTGACCAAGCTCTGCTGGTGAGCACAGCAGCCTGCTCTGCGTGCCTGGAAACCAGTTGTAGAGGCTCAGACCAACGGAGTCAAAAATGATATTTTGCAGGAAGGCAGTATGCCAAGGGAAGAATTTTAGAATGTGTAAGACCCATGAAAAACAGGCACTCTCTCCCCTAACACAATAACCCTCCCACTCCCAACACAAACCCAAAATGCTTGCTGAGCTCAGAGAGCAGCAGGAGCAGGACAATAAAGCAGTTCTATAGACTCCTTAGCAGAGGCATTCTGCCTGTTTGAGCACTCTAGTTACCACGCAAGTATTTACAAGCATCTGTCAAGAATTCATAACTTTTACCTGAAATATGCTGAATGAATACACAGACCCAAAGGTCACTGCCAACAATGCCTGATAAGTGAATCCAGCCAAAGGACAGTTTGTCTGAAGCAGAGGCTGCACTGAAGAGGCAGGACTTCGGAAGAAAAGTGTGTGAGCAACATACGCAGTTGTACTGAGGTTCAAATTAATTTATAGAGCATGTAACAGATGGCAAGTGGTTTCCCTCAGTCAGGCATGTGTGGGAAGCATGGAGGATGGTAGTACAGGAAAAGCTGGTGTCTGACAGGCTCTGGTACAGACCAAGTTGTGCCTGTCTGATGCAGACTTCCAGCACTCAGTTATACATTTCAGGTCAACACCAACTCACAGAAAATATTCAGTATTTGCAACAGATTAAGTGAGCTTCTCGTGTCCCTACCAAGTTACTAAGGCAACTGTCAGACAAGCCAAGTTCACTGGCATCGGTTTTAATGGAGAAAAAGCTAATGAGATGCTCCCTGCACATGGGGTATGATATTTCTTGGTAAGCATCTTCAACTGAAACTTCAGGGTTCAGCTATGTCCAGAGAGCTATGGCTGTTCAGTAGCCTCCTCTGATGCACATCGCAAGGCCTGCTGGCTCTCCGGTTACTGTTTTCACAGTTACAAAGAAAAACGTATTGAAGCACAGAAACAGCAAGTCTGGGAATTTAAGTTACCTAAAGCAAGGCCATCTATCCACTGCCCCCTCCAACAGCTGCCTTACAAAGCTCAGCTCTAACATGAAGATCTGATTATACATGGTGAGGGCAGGGGAGAAGACAGGTACAATCCAGGTCACTGTGGGCATCCCTGTGATGAGAGGACATCTGTTATGAAATGCAGATAATCAAAAGTGCCTTTCTCTGAACTATCTGAAGTCTGATTCAGCAGTCAAACTTCTGCCCCACAGCAAAGAAAGTATGAAGTCACTGCCACAATTTCAGACCTACTTGACACTTTCAGGGTCACATCAAAGATGGGTTAATCGTTATGCCACCTGGTTTGATCCTAATTAGGTTCCCTGGCAAAATTTAGCAGAATACTGAGGTTGAACAGGCTGCTTTAATTACAGCTCCTCTACTCAAGAGCCAGAGATCGCTGGAGTGCGATGCTCAGCGATCCTACAACTCCCCCCAACCAACGCACTACATCAGGCACTGCTGCAGATGAGGAACAGTGCAGAGAAAGGAGGCTGTTTTCCTCAAGTGTCAGTGATTACAGAGGACATGGCATGGTACCTCCTTCCTGTGCTACCATGACTAATCATCTCAAGTATTCCCTAGCTCTCCAAGACAGGTTAGAAATAAGAGCCCCGGGGTGCACTAGCTAAAGTCTATTAACCTTCTTCCATTGACTGAGAAAATCTTCTGTGTAATTACAGAGCAGCCTTTTATCCGATGCTAGTTTCCTGAATCACTGGCTTCAGTAGCAATGCCAGGTTGAAGAGCTTCCAGCCTACCCTGCCTCCTTCTACTATTTTCCTTCTCCCTAACTTCCCCCCTCCCACCCCCCTATACACCATCTCAGCTGTTTCCTTTATTTACACTGCAAATGTACAACCATTTGTCGTGCAACCACAGGTTGCACTGTAAACCTGGTAACAGAAGCGGTATGGGTTAGAAGTGACACACTTAGAGAAGAGAGAAAGGAGAAGAGGCTTTAAAAGACCTACCTGTTCCATCCACTGGCCAACAACTGCAGGAAAATACACCACGATGAAAGACCTGGCCATGGGCAGGGTCAGGAGCAGCCATGGTGTCCCCACCCTCTCCCAGCACAGTGGCTGGGCTTCTTCCTCTCTTCTGCAGGCAGGCTCATGGCTATTTAATGGTGAACTGCTTTGGCACTGCCATTTTAAAGATTCATCTTCTATCCACTGCCTAACTTTAAACAAAGAGCTATCTCAACTGCTAAATCAAGTATTTTATCATCAAACTGCCATAGGGTTTATGTATGAACTTTGAAGCAATGATTGGAGCATAAATAGAGTTGGTATGTTAAATAGCTTGTGAATGATTTATAGAAAGAGCTAGATTTGAGTAGAAGCCTCTTGGTGCAGAAGTAACAAGCACAGATTTCCTCTGACTATAAATAAATAAATAAAAAGGTCATCAGATCTCTAGGGAGAAAAAACGCTATTTATTTCTCATTGAAGATATCTTTCTACTAATAGGATCCAAGCAGAACTGCACTTGAAGAGTTTTCTGCACACAAGAACAATAGGTGCATCTGTTTAGCTCCTCGTGTAATTAACAGTTTACCAGACAGACATAAAAACAGCAAAATGAAATACCAGGACAAGCAGGAACTGAAACACGATTTTCATTTCAGCCGCAGAAGCCCTCCCTAGCCCTTTGTTCTGACAGAGATGCCAATATTGGGCAATAACGTATTTCACCAAAATGCAGCAAAGGGCCCACAAATAGTTTGATCTGTTAGGCACAAGGGATAAAATCTCCCCATGTTGGGACAATAAAAGGTAAGTGCTCTCATTGCTCAAAATAACATACTAAGGATATTCTAAGCACCTTTATGAATACATTCTGAAACATGGATTTTTTTAAAAAACAACCAATAGAGCCAATGATTAATTTAAAAAAAAAAAAAAAAGACAAAATTAAAAACAGAAAACAAGTTAACACACATGCTAGTTGAACACCAACTTCCAGAGAGAAAGCTCAAACAGATATTTAAGAAGTCCCATACAGCTCCTAGAAACCACCCCCCAACCTCAGTAAAACTCCGCCTGAAACAAAGGCTCTGCCGCTGCCTGGTTCTGTGCCAGTCACTGCGGGGACGGACTTACCTCCAGCCTCTTGAAGGGCAGATGTTCAAGTAGCTCAAATAGACAGAGCCCAGATTTTTGGGGTCCTGGACAAAGTTATTGCAGTGCTAGATCCTCAATTCCCTGAAGTCAAATTCATTTAGTGCTTAAATTTTTACATGGAAGCCAGTCCTAAAGACCAAATTCCTTTAAGCCATGGAGTCCAACCTTTTGGCTTGCCTGGGCTGCACTGAGTGAAGAGGAATTGTCTTCAGCCACATATAAAATATATAACATAGTTAATGTATTTAACTAGCAAAACTTATTTTTTTATTAAATCATTAAAAAGTAACAAAGCCATAAAACTAGTGGGATATTTGACCTTGTTTTCGTGAAACTAATGCATCAGTCTGGTTCAATGAAAGTTAAAAATTCTCAATGAATTCTCAATGTGTTCATCATGGATTTTTGATGAAATTTTACTCTTCCTGTGCTTCACCCTTGAAAATTTTTGTTTACAAATGCACAGACTGCCAAAAAGCGATGATGTGAAGAAGGCGTGACTGTGAATATTTGCAATATTGTTCTCTGGTAAAATACACCTTAAAACAGTCCAGAAGAGAGACATGATCAAATTTTACTTTGATTTGAATATTTGATTACAACTATACACATTCCATTTGAAAATTTGGAGGCAATGTGTTTCTGTCCACTGAAAATGGGGTGCAACTATTGCCAAAAAAATCATCAATTTTTTGGTGTCTTGAAACCTATTCTCAAATTCCTTTATCAAAATGGAAAGCAAGGCTGCACATTTTTCACTGTTCACAGGACTGTATTTGGCCAATGTATCAAAATGTATAAAATTATTTGCATAACTTGAGTTGGCACTGCACTGTGCTCTCCCCATGTCCTGGCTTCAGCTCAGACAGCGCTGGGTGCCGAGTGACAGGTTCGGGCTGGGGCTGGGCCAGGCTGCTGGTGGGGCAGAGCCGCTGCCAGCATGGCTGTGCAGCAGCAGGGCCGCGCTGTGAGCTCTGCCCGGCCGCATGCAGCCCGCGGGCTGCACATGCCTGCTTGAAGCAGTACCACACACCTACTGACACCATACCTACGAGAGCTGTTAGTCCCATTGTAACAAAAGGAGAAATAGTCTTCAAGTGATTGGCTGACACAGCCCGTTCAAATGACTCGCTTCAGCTCACACAGCAAGTGCAAGTTAGAGATGGGAATAAAAGTTCCCTACTCTATAAACACCACACAAGATGTGAAAAAAAAATCAAATTCAATAGTCAATAGAATATCATGTCAAACACACAGTTTTTATACACCAAGGACTACATTCCCTCTTTCTTTCATATGGTACTGCCCACTGCCAATTTAATCCTGCTTGTGAATCATTTTGACCTCACTGTTGTTAGAGGCAATCACAGATGTCATTCCAGCATTTAAACATCGGTAAACTGCAGGAAAACTTGGCTCCAGTTCATCTGAAAGTGTCCGACCTGCCTGCAGAGACCAGAGATGGTCTCAACTGGTCTCTCCAGGGAAAGCTCTGCCACAGAACACAGCATTACCTTGACAACCTGTACCTAGCTCACACAAGCCAGCTGCCACACCTACGGCCACCGAGCTGTGTCCACACAGTGCTCCATTTAACTAAGGCAGCTAGCTTACAGGGCCACGATAACACGGATACATTGCTTGTAGGCTCTGAGCCAGGGTAGCTGTGCCAGGCAGCTCCAGCACCTGTAACAGAGCTGCCCTGCACAGCACAGACCCACCTCCCCCATCCAAGCTGAGGCTGTCTCATGGGGATCAGCACTCCTTAGGGTGCCTTCACTCTCCTCTCCCAAACGTTCTCTGAATCGCACATTGATGGGTCCCTGGTGAATGCTCCCTGACAGCACCCAGACAGTGCAGTACATAATGCCTTCAGAAGCACATATAAAGTTTTAATGAATGACTAATAAAGTTCACCCTCCATCTATTCCTCTGCAGACCTATTAGCATTCATTATCATAATGTGAAAACCCCATGGTATGAATGAGATATTAAAAGGAATTTGAGGGAAAAGGTCTGGGCAGCTTTTCAGAGATGGTGACCACTGAAGGTCTCACTCAGGTCAGAAGGACCTGTTGGTACTTTGCTCCTCAGAAGCCAGGGATGAGATTATCAAAGCTGTCTTGGGAGTTTGTACAGATGAATTTCCATTTAAATTAATACCCTCTGACAGCTAATCCCAGAGGCTAACTCCAGTAACTGTCTAGAGTTCTAATAATTCACAGTTGTTAGAAAAAAGATCCTAAAGACAGTCCCCCTGCGCAGAGCCCACCTTGGGCAAGAACCTGCTGCCCTGCTAGCCTGAGCAATTAAGCAATGTCCCAGGGGCCTCACCACTTGCTTCTGTCAGAAGAACACACTGATAATATCTAGTTTTCCTCGGGTACCAATTTATTTACTAACATTTCCTTGAACACAGGAGGATCCAACTGCAGGAGGCTGTTTCTTAGTCCTGTTTCCCAGCTTTACTTCCCTGCCCTCACTACTCAGCTTTTGTCTTCTCTTGTACATTCTCAGACCCTCTCCCAGTCTCCTGGCTGTCTCCTGATAACATCAACTGCATCTGCAACTGCTTGTAGCAAAGACACTTGCCAGCAGCCACAAATATTCTCCAACAGAAGTGTGCACCACAACCCCTCTCACACTGATGCTAAAGGGGAGGACACACCGCCCGTTTCATCCAGGTGAGTGCACAAGGCTGTGTCTACATTGCAGCGTGGATGGCTTCACAGTCCTCATCCCTTGCTGCACTGCCTGACTTCAGGCCAGGATGAGAGAGCCGAGGAGCACCATGCCCCTGGACGTGGAAGAAACAGAGGAACACGAACAGTGAAGAGCCACAACATAAGGCCATACCCGATGGAGGGCTCAGAACAGCAGACTGCACTGCAATCGCTTATTCCATAGCATAGACAATTGCATCCATTGCACTACATTTGTGGCCTTGGCAGGAGTATTGGAATTCACATTGAACAATATCCAAATTATTAAATACCCTTCTCAACCCTGAACCTTNGAATGCCTTAGGTTGGAAGGGACATCAAAGATCATTTTGATCCAACCCGCCTGCCACAGGCACGGTTGCCAACCACGCTCATTGTATGATACATTAGACGCTTTCCAGATTTATAGTGTTTCAAATGCAGCTCCCTGCCAAGCTTTTAAGCAAGGTTAATGCTTTTCACTGTTTTGTGGCATATCCTATCCTTTAAATGTCGGAAATCTATGAACTGGTTTTCATCTGTTGTCCTGGACCAGTATATTCCTTTCATTCAAAGCCAAAAATATATTTTTAATTCTTTATGAATTATTCATCCATTGCCTGAGAAGCCACCCTGTTCAAGAGACCACAGAAAGAAGGGGAAGCAAAGTCTAGGTGAGGAGTGATCCCCTGTACCTTGGTGGGAGTCAACAGCTCATCCAATTTAGTGCTGCCCTCAAACTTAGCATACACTCAAGTACTACATGCAGATACCACCCCTAGACCAAACCTTTTAAACAGATAAAGCACCTGATCCTTTAGAGAGGGGTGTGATTTAAATGGCTTAGAGAACATCACTGATTTTGTTGGATTGCTTTCTAGGTTCCTAAAATATCAAAAGCAAAGGAACAAAAGAAGGGTTGCACACCTTCCGTTTATGCCATCAGCAAAATGTACTCAGTGTCTTTTTCGAGCTGGACCTGCAGAGCCTCTGCGAGACTGTCAGCACGGCAGAGCATTGCCTGCGTACACATCTACTCCCCTGCAGAAGCCCTGCTGTTGAACTCAGTGAGTATTTGCAAGAAATGGCAACAAACTGGGAAGAGATTGCTATTTTGTTAACAGCACTCAGGAAACTGATTTCCATCCTAAGAACCAGAGGGACACCAAGGAGGCCAGAAGGGAGCTGTTCAGGGGACTGCACAGGGAAGAGGATGCAAAGTCTAGGTGAGGAGTGACCCCCTTTAAACACAGTTTAAAGAATAGTTTAAAGCCAGGCCTTGGACCTCACACAGACATGTCATTGCGATGACTGACACGTGGGCACCATGGTCACATCACCAGAGCCTCCAGACAGTTCAGTTGGACTTTGCTTGCCAACTGGCAGGACAGTGTCTGTTTCGTCCCAGAAATGGATGGAAGTGCAAACTTCACTCCGACTGAGATGGAAGTGGAAAGAGAGCCACCTGCAGCAGAAACTACTTCTGCTTCTGCTCCAGAGAAGCTGGCTGAGTCTTCAGGCTCCCCTTCTCTGGCTTCTCCTGCACAGGCTCAAGGAACAGCTCAGGGTGCTGCTGGAGCATCAATAAAAGAAGAAAACAACGCTCAAACTTCTGCCAAGAAGTTTCAAACCAAATGTTTACCTCATACTTCTTCTTCTGAGAGCACTGGCACAGCCAGTGTCTACTCGGCCCTCAGCTTCCCGCAGAAGCCCTGGCTGGTGGTTGAAAGTGACCAATTTGAGACCACTTGGTAGGGTCGCACTGGAAACTCTGTTAACATCAACGAAGCAATGTTCCCACTGAAGTACTAGGAAGGAGAGGGCCTCGGAGGATTTTTGAGCTGGAAAGCATGAAAAGCTTCACTCATCAGCTCAACCTGTATGGCCTCACTGAAGTGCCATGTGATGCCACAAGATCTCCCTCACTTCCTGGATTTCCAGCCAAGGAAGAAGCATTCGCTGCTCACAGGAAGGTACACCAGTTGCTCCACACATGAACCAACCCTCAGCATTCTGGTGGGAGAGATGGAGGGTCCAATATAATAAGCCTTGGTGCTAAAGGGGGTGAGGATGACAGTAAGTGTTCTGATTCTCATTTCTTTCTCTGCCTATTTGTGTGTCATTTAGAGGTAGTATGGCTCTCATCTGATATGAGACAAATTTGCTTAGCTGAAGATAAAGATCTGTACACTGAATTACAAAGAGTAGTTAGAGTAAACATTTCTTGGCCCTTTTTTACTGCCAAATCATGCTTTTTAAAAATTATTTTCGATGTTGTTATGGGACCCTTATTGGAGGTAATTCTGCAGTGCTAAGCACTGACTACAACCTACGTTTGTCTTTAGCAACTAGAAATCCTAGCTCCTGTACCTTCCTGTCTTTCAGTCCCAAACTGATAGCAGCTCACTACCAGACCTACATACTGTGGGGATGAAAGGCAGAAAATGAGAGAAGTTCCGTTTCTTTAAGAGGAAAGGCAATGAGACCATTCAGGCTCTCCTAGGTCATCTTTGCCTGCAACAGCAACCTGAAAGTCTCGGTCAAACTGTACAGCTGCTGCAGTGACAGCAGAGCTAGCAGCCTCAGGGACTGCACACAGAGGAAGTGGTGGGGTAAGGGGGAAGTGACAGTGTAAAACATGTACAGTCAGTGTATGTGCATACTACATATCGTGGTACATAAGTTATTAAACCTTATCCTCACCAGTATGAACAGCTGTCAGCATGGAGTGCTTCACTGGTATGAAATTACACAGGGTGCAACTCTTCATCAGCATTAAGGACAAATACTACATGATAATTTAATTCTCAATTACGCATGCTGAAATCACTTAGCACCATCATCTGTGCCTTGGTCAAGAAAAGCGTGGCAAAACAGAGCAATTATTTGGTGTGCATTCAATATGAGTAAATCAGATGAGTCAGTTTCAGAAGAGCTCTCCATGACAGCCACTTCAGCATCAGCCTCCTCGTGTCTGAATCACTCTGACAGTCCCCCTGCAATAGCTCCCCCAGTAGTACTATACAGAATTGGGAATTTCTCTGCAGTAATGTGTTTGTGTTCATCTTCCGCAATATTCCATTAGTCATAAAAAAAAATCAATAGAAAACTTCAGAAAGGGCATTTCTGTGCTCTGAATGTGCTAATCTGACATTCACTGGGCCAAATTCATCCCTGCAGCAACAACTGCCTTCCTGGAGTTCATGCTGTGCCTGATTCAATGCAAGTGCCCAGTCTTAATAATCTTTCCCTGCTGCCGGCAATAGGGGATATCTCACCCTTGCTGTTGTGCAGAAGACAGACATTATGCCAGTTCCAGTTTAGATCTGCCATCTCTGTTTCAGTCTGTCATTCTCAGCCTCTTCCACAATAACACAGACAAGTTTGTCTCCTGTGATTCACTCCCCATCACCCTCTCCTTGTAGTCTAGCACTGCATCTCTTATTTCCTAGTGGGAGTTTGTTTCACCCACTTGGTGTCGTCTGTATGGATATTATGCCTACAGCCCCACTCAATTCACACACTGGAATTTCCATCCTGGCCAAAATATTCACCACCCATGCTTCTTACCACAGCACGTCAGGGGTTTTCAGGCATCCCCACCCACTGATGAGCCCTAGGAACACAAGGACCTTTGATTTGGTGGATATGGGTAATTAAGAGAATGAGCTTATTGCAAACCTGATTGTCCCAAATCCTCAGGAGAAGCAAGCTAGCTTCCCACAGAGCTGATGGCTGTACCTCACTCCACTGGCATATCAGCAGGGCATATCTTCTGCTAAAACCCCAACATGAGCTTTGACCACTACCTCCTTCCACTGGGATTTAATACATCGATTGGATGAAGGTAGGTTAGAGAGCTCTGGCTTTCTGCCAGCTGGCTTTAGCCAGAGAAAAAGCTTAACTACAGAAGTCATGCAGACTTCCAAGAGAAATAGCAACCACATGATGCCAGACATGGAAACAGATAGCTTTCAAAAGGCTGAAAGGATGCAGTTCAGCAGTCACAAACTAGTGAACACTAGCAGGGCTGTACTAAGGACTGATCAATACAAACAGAAGTCATGGCAGTACTTAAGCCGAAAGCTAATAAAAAGTTAAAACCCCTTGAGCAGCCCCTTTCCCAGGCATCTGTTCTGCCCCACTGCAGCCCATCCTCACACGCCTCACTGGGGGCTGCCCGCCAAGAGCCAGGTCTGTTTGGGCACCCAGCTGCCCCCCAGTCGCCCCTGCTCTGCCTGGCCAGTACAGCTCAACAGCGAGATCCCTAGGAGTCCAACAGAAAGAAGACGGCAGCAGTTGTGTCTACAGCCACCATTAGGTTTGGAAACAGAAGCTGGCAGCGCCCCCAGGAAATCCCTTTCACATCCACTGTCATCTATTGCAGGTTAAGAGAAAACAAAAACCCAGAAACGCAGGCACCTGTGAGCAGCATTAAGTGCAAATTAGCCAGTGCTGTTTTCCATCTCCAAACAAACCTAGTCTTTTCTAGCACTCTCCTTGTGCACACTGAAATCCATAAGCACTGCTTTAGAGTAAAAAGTACATTTAGAGTATAAACTACATTTGCAGCTGAGCTGAGGCTAAGGTCAGAGAGCACTGGTTTGCCAACGAACAATGCAAAAGCCTAAGCCAGGTCTGCACAGAGCAGGTTTGTCATTTGCCCTTTCCTCAGCCAGCCAGACCAGTGCTGAACCAGCAGTGTCACCACTTGCTCCACAGCCAAACACACAGCCAGTCTGCAGGAAGGCAGCAAGGGACAGAAAACATTCATATAGAATGTCATTCAAACAGGAGCAGCGAATAAGCCCTCCATCTTAGCATCACTGCTATTGAGTTGTTGCATTTTTAGTATCAAAAACATTTTTAATATCAGAAACCAAAGCTCAACAAGAACAGCTTGTTCCACCCTCCCAAAAGGCAGCTGCACGGCCTAACACCGTGCTAGTGCTCCTGCGTTGACCGTGCATTACTGAGCGTACAAGGGGTCTGATTTCATTACTCCATGCTATTGTTAAACAAAAGTGAAGGGCTTTGCCTTATTGTTGAGAGGCTTTTAGGGACTGGATCTATAATTCATCTAAACAAAGCATCTGCTTGATCAGACTTAAATTCTGGACAGGTTAATGCCAGCCTGTCACACTTTCGATGAGCAGCATCCTTATCTTGTCCATGTAGTTCACGTATCGTATATAAAAAAACTGGAGAGGAAAAACCCTCAGAGATAGAAGAAAATTAAAGTGGAGTAGAACTAAAATGCATTTACAGTCAGGAAAGCAAACAAAAAGTCACAGTACTCAACAGCAAAGCTGAAAAGGCAAATTGATTTTTTGGTTCACTGACAGAACCAAAAAAAGAATTGTTTTTACTCAAAGCAGCTTAGTGTTACTTTACCCTTACTTAAATAAAGGTAGAGCATTTTGAAATTAAAAAAGTCTCTGCAAGTGAGAAGTAAATATTATGCTTCTACCATCCATTTTTCCCTCCCAATCCCCAACAAATAATAAGTCTGCAAGCAGCTTCCGTAGACAAATCCTTTTTTTCTTCTCCAAATTAGAGTGGAGAAAACATTTTCCCTTCATTCTGTCTCAGTAGACCTCATCTCTCTACGCATTCATAGGTGTCTGCTTATCTTTTGCAATTTTTCCTCGTGCTGGCATCTCAAAGTTAACACTAGCTGGAAGCTCCCCACTCACGCAGCCCTGTCCGTACCTCCTTCTGCTGTAGAAAAGCAGAGGTTGGACAATATTACAAAGCTGCTGAGAGATCAGAACATTAAGTGGTACTCATTGACTTGCACACATCCACCCCTAACCTTTAGGAAACAAACAGGAAGACTGCATCATTCCCATCTCTGCCCCAATAAAAAATATATTTGGCTTAGGAAATCAGGTGAAGCTTTTGTAACATTGCAACAGGAGACTGATGAACAGTTCCCAGCTGCAGCCATTTGCATATGAGCACAAGCACCTAGAACCTACATTTTACAGAGTCTGTATCTACACACTACAACCAAAGTATATCCAGACTTTTTAGGGCTCCAAAAGGTATCTAAGGCTTAGAAATTCATTTTTAAGCAAATATTTGTATTTGTCATAATTTAATGTAAAACGTTTTTGTAAGCTGGAAGGAGCCAATTTAGTAATAAAGTTCAGATGTCAAAGCTAAGCTGTTAGTCTAAATTTAAAACATGACATTTTTGAAATGACTAACATCAAGGAGACATTATTTAATTTGAACATGAACTTAGAATTTTTTCTTTGATAACTTTATAAATGAACTGCAGAACAGCTATTTCACATAGAAATCACACCACATCCTTTCAAAGCTGCTATAAATAAAACATTCAAAAAATCTCTACTCCAGTGATTCTCTCTTTTCTATCACCATTTGCCTGCAGTGTTATTTAAAAAAAAAAAAATCAATTGCACAACAAAATGTAAGTGGAGCTCATGTGTTTCATGTGTTCAATCAGCACTCCCACCTCACAGGAACAAATTCTATTTTCAGTAACGTTAATTACTTTTCTTAACAGTCCTCCTCCATTCACAGCTCTCACTTTAAAACATTGCAAAGTTCTACTAGGGTAACCCATGACTGTGTGAGACAGATTAATGGAATAAAACTGTTTCAGATTGATTACTTTATTATTTACTGAAGGATCAGATCACTTCTTAAAGCAGGAGTTTAGCATGCATTTACTGAGTGCCAGCAACAACCTAATGATGTGGTATGTTTCCAGTTCAACCTGTTAATAGTTTGTGTGCACGTAGCAGTGTGGGACGGTTACTCCTCAGCAAGAGGCACGGACCTGCCGGTGGGGAGCGATGCTGCACTGCACCTGACGCCGTGTCTGTCACAGCTCTAACATATTCCATGCTGTGGCTGACTACCAGTAATGAGAAAAACACTAGCCCCACTTCAACAAACCAAAGAGCTGCTACTGATTTCAGTGCAGCCTGGGTTTCATGTATTGTCTAGTATTAAGGTTACCTTTGATCTGAATTTCCAGAAGTTGTTCTCAGAGCTCCACCCCCGTTCTCATGGATGAAGGCTCAATATTGAATCTGTCCTCCCCAAATGGGAGGGAGGCTAGACTGATGTAACAGGAAGCCAGGACTTCGGGGAGTAGCCAGATTTCAATTCAGGTCCATCCAACAAGACCACACACTGCTTTTCAGAAAATCAGCTGACCATCTACAAACAGCTAGCTGTGTATTTTGCTGTCTGAATCATCCAACATCTATTTTTTTCCCTGTGGCAAACAGCACAAGATAATTAAGGGGGACTACGAGCCATCAGTGAAGCTTTCTTCACCCAATCCCATGTCCAGTGACACTCAATACACTTTGCTTTGTTTCCTTTTACACCATCCCATCAACAGCAGCCAGTACTTGGTCACCAACACCCAGACCCAAGGTCTAGAGGGGCCTGTCGTACTGCCGAACATTGCTTCCATCTGCCTTAGTGCAGCTCTAGCATAAGTCTACCAGTGTCAAATGCAAGTCTCCTACTACAGTGGTCAATCTGATTTCCAGCTGAAACCAAGAAAAGACTGCAGCATTTAATGAGAAAAATGTTAAGTACTGATTACACTTTTGACTAATTCAGCAGACTTAAATGTAGCATTCTTATTTCCATATACATTTTTTCATCGTATTTTCAAGTATGGTTATACAGACTGCTTAATATTTCTGAATTAAGTAAAATGAGCCTCTTGTGGTTACAGATGTTTATTATTCTAAGTATTTTATGTTGCTAGGCTAATTTTATTCAAATTACTATCCACTGCCTGACACCTTTAATATATTTCATTGACATGACTTCAGGCTTTTATTTTACCCTAAAGCCAACTTTGCTGAAGCACTGTATAAACTTCCTTCCGATTTACCTTTAATTTTACCATCACTAATTCTTCACAGCTCTTCAGCTAAAGCGCATCCCTAATAATACTCAGTAATGTGGAGACACATTTTTAATCAGCCATTTGTTCCATTTGAGGTAAAACCAAGCAGTCAGGAAGAGCTCGCAGCAGCAGCACACTGGGGTTCCATGGCACCCGCTGCCCAGCCTCCCCCTGGCATCACAGCACAGGCCAGAACTCAGCACCGGCACGTTCAGCAGGGCCAGGCTGATCGATCCCACATTAGGGATGATTTCCTAATGCTGAAGAAACCCTCTCATATTTTTGATATTAAGTAGCACTGTTAATGGTTTCTTTCCCAACCTCCTCATTCTCATAAATTTACCACTTCATTTTGAAACCCACCAACACTACCACCGAGGCAGACATAAAGTGGTCCATCCCAATCAAGCAGCCACATTCAGCACAGACAAATGTTAACACCTGCAGTCCTAGATTTCCAATAAGTGTCACACTTAAGATAAAGCCTTGTGATTTAATGTTCACATTCTCTGTTTGCACCTTCACGTTAGAAATATCGTTTCCAGATGCCTGCAGTACAGTTGCCTCTGTGCCCTGAGGGCGATCGGCTTCTCATTCTTCAATGATACACCAGCCCTCAGCAGGTCTCCTGGTGGGAACCACTCAGCACACTGCTCACAGCCACACGCGGCAGCTCGGGCGATGCTCCAGCCAGCCAGCCAGCTACCTCAGGCAGCGGTGGCAGCTCCGGCTGCAGCGAGCAATAACCGCCCTGCTCAGAAAGGGGACAGAGACAAACCCCACGGGAGCCACAGCACTGCGAGGAAACACCAAACTTAGCCCCAGCTTTACTGCCCTCAAAACATAGCTGGTATAATTAAATACTCAACACAATGCCTGGTTTTGACCATAGGCAGTAACAGCCAAGATCAGCACTTTGTACATCAGCCAACAAGTTCATTCAAGGCTTTGCTAGAAGCCCTCTGCAGAACAGAGTTCAATTCCTTTATCTTTTCTGTCACATGCCTCATAATATTTAAGGTAATAAACATTTGTCACCAAAAAGGTGCCTAGGGAAAAATCACACACATTAGCAAAGTTTTTGATGTAGAGCAAGAAAAACATCAAGTCTAATTACTACTTTTACACTAACTGTATGATACAGTAATTGGGATAGATTTGAAGTGCCTTCAGCAAACTCCATTTTAAGGAAAAATCAAGATAGTGAATAGCAGTATTCATTATATACAGCCATTAATAAATATTCTCAACTAATACAGTAACTAGAAAAACAATTCCTAGAAGAAACACTTCCATTTTTCCTATAATTACTGGAAATGAAAACATATTTGGTAATACGAAAATTATGTCTGCACTGACAAACATGCAGCTATGAATTTTTTTTAATTAGTGCAACCTTGCTTCAAGAACCAAACTCATTTTCTTATTTCTTTTCTTCACTTCTATCCACTCATTAGACTAACAAGATGCTATTCTAGCATTAAAACATTTTTCTGCTAATACTGTGCAACTCCACATATATAGCAATCACTGTACACGCATTTGTAAAGCTGCAATACCTGTAACGGCATCACTTATAACTTGCAACTACGTCAGACCTGGAATAAAAGTATCTGATTTTGAGCCTTGTGGTTTCACTGCACATCCAACCCAGCAGCACACTACCAAAGTCACTTAGAGAAGACCTCTGGAGACTAAAATGCTGTTCTACTGAAGTTATGGTAATTCAAAGCCACTAGAAAAATCAATAAGAAAAACTGATTTAACATGACACAAACCAACACATGCACAAAATCATGAGCATGTGTAAAACATTGGTGCTCCACCAGCCTCAGCTCATGCCAGCTGAGATTCCAGCTCAACAGCAGCAAGCCTGTACTCTGTCCTGACTTAATCCCATTTGTGTACCAATAAAAAACAAGTATAACGTTAAAAAAAGTTGCCAGTGGAAGACAGAGTGTTTTCTACTCTGCTTTAGTCCTTACTGCTATCTTCATTCAAGTGAATGAACAAAGCACATTGAAAAATTAATTCCTCCAAGCTCTTTTCATTTGGAATTGTTTTTTTAAGCCATGTCTAGTATGTGTCTTAGACAGCAAGATAAACTAGCTACAGCATCTTGTGATAACATCACGTACAACAAACACACTGTCATCATAAGCCTAAGGATTTCTTTATCTATACATGATTTGTATATTTTGTCCTTGCAAGTGTAAATTACCTTCTTTGCTCCTTTTTTTTCCCCTTTGCAACTCCGTTATCACTGCAAGGTCATCACACTATTATCAGTCACCATTCAGAGCATGTCAGCTGGCGGATAAAGCACTCAGTGAAGCCTTCCATCCATCCATCCAAGGATTGTGGGGTGGCCAGGAAAGGAATTCTGACATTTGAAAACATAATTCAATGTCAACCTGTCTTGTATGCCACAGTAACTCAAACTTGTAGTTATGGTACAGTACACATCTGAGCTACAGCTTTAGATGTAATCACTGCTTTCATCAGGTAGCTAAGAACTCCTTCATTCCATCATGCAAATTTTAATCAAGCATGTCACTGGAACATCAAATCTGGCTAAAAGCAATCCAAAGCAGAGATATTTCAGCTGGTATTTTCAAAGGCTCCAAGGAGCCAGATGCACACCTTCAAACAGGACTTCAGTTTTATTTGGAAAATGCTGTCCTCCATCCCTGGCTCCAAATGCATGCCTGCACACACAGAACCCTGGTGATGGTCTCCATGCTGTCATCCCTTAACAGCTGCTCCTTCCAAAAGAAGTACATGCAGGCTTAGCTTAAGGTTGGAAACCTAGAGCTCAGCTTCCACTGTTCTTTTACAACAGAGATAAGCTAAACCCCAGGAATAAACTTGAACGTGTTAAAATGTGCTAGAAAAACATGTACTCAAATAATTACAATACATCACTAATAAGGATTAAACATATTAATAAAATTACACGCAGACAGTTTAGTCAATTGTTGGTATCTTTCCAGCTAATTAATATTTGGCACTGCATAAATACCCAAGACTGTATTTTACTCCATTACATTAGTATAAGACAGCTTCCAGAATCTTTTTAGGTAGCTACTAATGAGAAATAATACTTGCCTGAGAAGAGCATTGGACGAAGCTGAAATACAAGGTTTAGTTGCAAAATTTAACTTACCCACAATCCCTAAGAAAATTAATTTCACTTCAGGATTTTGATCCAGACCCATACCTAGTATGGATGGACAAGCTTCTCCAGACACACGAGCTTTGCCATACACGCCAATACTTATCTGTTTGCAGAACTATATCCTATATTTGGGACTAGCCCCAGGAGCATGGCTGGAGGGGGACCTCACTGCGGCCTTCCAGTATTTAAAAGGAGAGTATAAACAGGAGGGGAACCAACTTTTCAAAAGGGTAGACAGTGACAGGACAAGGGGGAATGGTTTTAAGCTGAAGGAGGGAAGGTTTAGATTAGACATTAGGGGGAAGTTCTTTACTGAGAGAGCGGTGAGGTGCTGGCACAGGTTGCCCAGAGAGGTTGTGGATGCCCCAACCCTGGATGTGTTCAAGACCAGGTTGGATGGGGTCCTGGGCAACCTGATCTAGTGCCTAATCTGGAGGTTGGTGGCCCTGCCTGTGGCAGTGGGGTTGGAACCTGATGATCCTTGGAGTCCCTTCCAACCCGGGCCATTCTATGATTCTGTCAGTTCTGCATGTTGCATAAATCTTTCCGGTGCACCTCTCCCTCACAGCAGAAAGGGAGAGTTAAGTCATTTTTCTTCAAGATCTAAATATGAACGTGTGTCTTATCTGCAGACCAAACACCACAGTGAGTTTCTCTGGCATCTCCCTCTCTCAGTGGCTGCCATAGTAGCCCTTGCTTTGGCACACACTCTTTCCAGAAGTGACAACTGGGGCGTATTTAGCTTTGGTCTGGCTGTGTGGAATCATTCATTTGGACAGTCAATTACATCAGCATCCAAAGTGCCAGCCAAGCACTGTAGCAGAGAAGCTAAAAGCCCTTCTACTCACACTAAAACACTGGTGTCTCCACAACGAAGTTTAGACGTTCATTCATACAGATACACTTAGGGTGGCTGCAGAATTATCTGACCTGTCAGATGGGAAAAATTGTCTGCTGAACCTAAATCTTCACAGCTCCAGAGCTCCGCATCATCCTGGGACATAATCAGCTTCTATATCCAGGAATCAATCAGTTCCCACTTAGGATTTCATCTTTTCCCAGTTACATAGCTGGTCATCTACTCGCCTTACCAAGGAAGTGAAATTAACCATCAGAGCTCTACCAAATTCATGCCTTACAAAAAAGAGCACTAACTTCAACTCCTCTCATTTACAGCCATAGGCATCTGCTGTAACAGCAACATTTCTGAAAGAAACATGATGTTTGAGCTGATGATTTCACCTTTTCCACTGAAAATTAAACCGTAACACTTAGGTCAGGTTGTCCTTAGTGACCAGTCAAGATGCTCTGATTTTACTGCTGCAAATGTCAAAGCAATTTTACATGCTGCAAGAGAATAATCATTCCTTTGCAAAGCAGTAAAACTTTTCCATAACCTCCCTAGGACACCAGGACTTTCCTGCTCCCACCAAGTTTGTAGGATGACAGCACAGACAGGTTATCATCACACTGTCAGAAACTTCAAACTGCTATCTGCTGCTACTTCAGCCCAGTTTTCAATAAGCACAGCACACCCTGCTCCCTGCCAAAGCCTTTCACTGCTGGAATGCAGTCATTGCCGGCTGGCAGGATTGCTTCAAGGAGGAAAAAGGCTTTCTTAGATGTCTGCAGTATATTTTTTCTCCTCCTTCAAACAGCAAATGTCATTTAGTGACAGTTTCCTGTCAACTAGGTGTGACTGACAGGTTGCTTGTATTTCTTTTGAGAAGACTTGCAAATACCCACTTGCAACTTTTACTAATCGACAAGCCTAAAGTCTTAATAGTAGTTCTTCAGAAGGACAACTTGAGGTTAACTGCTCCATTAACATGCAATAGTAAAACAGATTTACATAAATAGCAAGTGCTCTCACTCTAAGCAGCATTCTTTCTCTTTAAATCACTTCCTGGCAAAGGAGTTGTGACCTTATTCAAGCATCCTTTGAACTAACAGTTTAAGAGATCTTTCACACTCAAGTTTCCTTGACTCGGCTGATGAAAGAAATCTACAGCAGGAAGATCAAACATTTCTTACAGCATTTTGCTCAACAATGAGTAGGGTTTGGTGAGTGAGCACAGAAAGCTTGGCTGGGTCTAGACTCTGGTACAGCCCACCCTGCAGAACAGCCACTATATACCACAGTCAGACTTCTATGTACACCAATGTCAGTTTTATACATACCAGGCCTTTAACATATACCTCAGCCAGATTTTTCCTCATTGAGCGTGCTTTCCTTCTGCCTTCCCAGGCAACAAGAAGAAGCCTGAATACAAACCACCCTCACTGCAACTCCCACCATGGCAGGTTACAAACAAGTTATCTCAGCCGAGGTCTTGCTTAGATTTCACCTGAAACCAAAGCCAAGGGTGCAGAGAACATGCTTTGCACAGGACCCATACAGAGCCCAGGGTGCAGGGACTTCATAAGTACAGGTGTTCACCCTGTGTCAAACTTTTTAAAGGAAAGGAGAGGGAAAATAAATAAAGAATAAAAACCAATAGGACAGCCTGTCTTAAAATTCAGGAGATAAGGCCCTGATCTAGCAGGCTGCATCCTTGGAAATGCTTCTTATTCACATAAGCAGTCCCCACTGAACTCAGCAAGAACAAAGCGGTACTTCAGCTAAGTGCCTGCAGCCTGTCAGGGTACGCTGAATGCTACAGCAAAGTGTCAGAACAAACCTGAATATTTCCAGCACTGAGAACAGTTTGAGGAACAGTACAAGAAAATAACAAACAATAGCCCTCTTTGCAAAGCCTGAAGGACCTCTAAATGCTTTTACTGATCTGCACACTTGTACAAATGCTGGAAAACATTCTCCCCAAGGACAGCAGTGGCACCTGAGTGCCCCTCCGCCACCTTGTTGGGAGCAGAATTCCCCACACCTGAACATGCAGGAATCCTGCTTTCACGAGGAAAAACTCGCATATTGAAAAACTTTGCACTTGTTCCAACTGCCTCTATTGGTCTAAAAACAGATAGTACCTCTCCCTACAAAACTTTCTTTGCTATTAACCAGACTGGAACTTGGGCAGAACAAAATACAAACAGTTTTTCTGAAATCAGTATTACTCAGTAGCATACAGATCAGACATACCTTGGCTCAGCCTGCCCCTTACACACAACATCAGCTCTGGAGGTGAGGTAACGCCAGCAGCCATCTTGTGGGCCTGCAGCCACGCTGAGGTAGCGCCAGCAGCCATCTTATGGCCCAACCACACCAACGTAAGGCCTGCAGCCATCTTGACCACCCACAGCCACACTGTGGGACGAACATGAAACACCAGCTTGTGGCAGCTTAATGGCTGCTGTTAAAGGTTCTAGGTGCTGTTTCAGGCCAGAGGAGGAGCACCCAGACCCACGTGGGCCCCAGGGCATTGGAGGAAGGCGGCCCGCCCGCTCCGGGCACGGGGCCACTGGCGCCCCCTGGGCACGGCTGCCCTCGGGCAGTCCCAGGCAGCTCCACGGCCTGAGGGGGCTGAACGCAGCGCCCTGCTCATGGCAGCAGGGCTCCAAGGGGGAGCCCCAAACGTGCAGATTTCTCTTCATTTTCTCTCATAATTTTTTTTTGAAGTATTTTGAAGGCATCTTGCTTTATACTAACGATAGAAGACTAATGACTGCAGCATCAACTTCACAATTTTTCAGCAAAAGGAACAATATCCAATATCATGAGACTAAACTCAGGGAATGCAAAGCATGGGAAAGGAAAGCAGCAGGCAGAAGTGAGGCTGCCACTGAAGGTTATATGGAAGAGCTGATATAAAAGCAAACATCTTTAAAAAGTCTGTGTCCCTGTGCTTGACTCAGTAAGCCTGCCTCCCTTTCAAGCCATCACCACCACCTCCTTCCTCAAATTATAAAAAGGGAAACAATATTCTGATGAATTTTCAGAATTAGAGTAGTATATATTTTAGAGCACTTCTCCAGGAGACATAACTCCATTTTCTTTTAATCTCCAAGGCTCCACTTCCGAATCCTGCTCTTGCTTGGTTGCATTATGAAAGAACATATATATATATTCCAGCAGCTCTGCCTTATTTTTGGTTACATTGTTTGCTTGGGCCCACATGTGCACAAGCAGGAGAAATTCTGACTGTTCTTTAAAAAAAATGAAAACCACACTCATCCTTTAAATGCTCAGAGCTCCTGGTCCGTGTTCTGGATAATGAAATCTTACTGTCTCACTCCTGCAAAAGCTCCCTGGCTGGAGCAGTGAGGAAGGAGTCAATGCTCCTCCTGAACTCATTGATGATATACCCAAGAGAACTATTCTTTGATAGGAAGCAAATTGCATTCGCCATTAGGATAAATTTCCAGACTAAAGAATATGTCGAATTTTAATTTGCTACACACAGATAATTGACTTTATACTGAAATTGCAGTCATTTAATGTTTATCATATTCAGACTGACAAGCAACCTGAGGAGCAGAAATTGCTCTCTTCAGGTTTTATTTATGAGATTTTTTTACTTATTAAAACCAAAACAGAAAAAAAATCTGGCCTATTCCCAGGACACAGATACAGTCACATGCTGAAGACTGTTTCATGCGTGACATACCATGAATCCCTTGAAAGATTCCATGTTTGTAAATCATCAGTGAATCAAGTGTATTTGCAGAGATGCAATGTTATAGCTGCAGCTGATACTTTACGTAGGAACAGCAAGATGAGGCTTTAGGTTTTGCCTCCAAATTCTTCCATTCTCTGGCTCTTCATTGCAGATCATCACACTTGGTACTGCACACATTAACACCTAGTCATCAGAAGTCTGTACAGCATCAGTCTGCAATCCAGCATGGTCTCATTGAGATACTGTACAGTTCTTTCTAGCGCTTCAAGAAAGATCAGATGGGCTTTAATATTTTAGTTCTCAATGTATCGGCACAGCTTTACTCTCCTTTCTGGAGAGCACTGAACACCAAAGACACAGCTTGACACATAGCCACACCATCTCATGTTGCAACCCTGAGAGAGAATATATGCACAGAATACACAGAATTATGGTGCCACCATAAACTTGATCAGCAGAGCTCTGTAAGCCAGATTATTTAAGAAGGGAGGACGAGGATGCCTCTCTGAAGTATTTGTCAATAATCGTGTTGTTGCCCTCAGCTACCTGACTGCTGTGTACTGCAGATCTGGGCTCCCTAAAGCCAGTTGCCTTCCATGCTATTAGCTGTTTAACCATGGTGCTGTGAAGGTCAGCCCTAAGCCACCATCCCTTCTTTTTTTACTCCTGCCTTTCCTGTGGTGTGTTCAACACTGCAGCAGCTAATTCACAGTCCCGTTCTCCCTCTCTCCTAGCTTCATGTTTAAAATACCTTCTTAAGATGCCAAGATCCCTTTACCAACTGTAGCAGAGAGGAGTGATCTGAATCTGAATGATTTCCTACCCTCCAAATAAGTACTTCAAGTAGAAAAGGTGGAATTGGATTTAAAGGAGCAGAAAATATTTCAGGCGAAAACTGAGACAGGTGTTATTTATGATGTCCTAACCTGGAAAAGGAAGGAAAAAAAAAATTCAAAGCCTCCAACCCATTTTGGAGAACTCTTTCCTACCTGACATACTTTACATGGCTGAAGGGTGAGGCAGTGAATTTTTGCAGGAAGTTTATTTTTCATGGTGGCAGAGATACATGAAGGACCCTACTAGCTACCAGCAATGCCAGGTGTATCCCATGTCCATCCACCTGAGCTTCCCAGATTAAACTGCTGGCTTGCATAAACATGAGCTTTCAAGAAAAGGCTTGGCCCTCTGCAGAACATTCCGCATGCTCTGACTAGAGTAATTTGAATACATATTTCCATATTTCACCTGGCAATTTGAGATTTCTTTCTGTTACCAAATTAAATGGAAAGAGACAAAAAAGACACAGAAGTCCAGTAAAATGAAATTTCCAGAATTTTTGTAGGCAAATACAAACCTACTTTTAAATTAAAAGTTCTTGTTCTATTTTTTATTTTTACCATTACTGTATGAAACTTAGACGATACAGTGTAATAAAATCAGAAAAGTTATTTAAAAGAGAAAAATTACTCTCTCAGTATGCTGCTTTATTTCCAATCTTTTAAAATGTGCTGTTATTAAAATCAACACTTTCTCATGAATTTAATCCATCATGATTTTTTTTTTTGATCCTTACGGCCTGTGTTAACCTGAGTATTTAGCTCCCATAGAAGAAAAAAAATGGCAGTTACATGCCATGAAGTCAGAAAGTATTTTCATCTGGAATATAAATTGAAGTAACCTTTCCAAACAGAATATATTAACATATGCTGAAGAATCCACTCTGAGACCTCTTTCTTTCAGTCTTTAATCACTAAAGCCATCATTTTAGAGTCAGTTTTACAAATGGCAAAAGAACCAGTAGCTCTCATGAGAATACTTATTTTCCCCCTCAATCCAGGCAAGGTCTCACAAATGTGCTATATTCTAGTAGCTTTTTTTTAAGCAGAAATGTTGTCCCATTTCCTAAAATGATAAACAATATGATAAACAAGTCTGATTCTTCAGACAATAATTAAGTTTCTTGTGAATGAAATAATCCTCATCTTGTAGGTGCAAACATACAGATGACTCCTCCCTATTTTATTCTTTCAAACAGAAGGAAATTAGAAGAAACCACAAACTGAGAAATACCTCCAGGCAAGAGCTGCAAGAAGAAAATGAGGAATTAGAATTTATTCCGTGAGTTTTCTTAAGCAAAGAATGATTTTAGATGCAGCTCTCTGTTATAATCACCAGAACTAGAGCTGAGGTTTTCATACCTGAGAGAACAGAGGCTGAAACAGCTGAAGAAAAGAACACTTGAAACAAAGGACATCAGAGCGGTTCTGCACAATTGTAAGCAAATTCACAAAGAAGCTGGTCTCTGGTTCACAGCTGTAATGTCTCTAACTAAATAAACCTGATAAGACAGGAAGATGAAAGACAAAAATGAAACTAGGCTCTTCTGCAAAAATGTAGCTTGTGAACTGTCTAACTCTTGAGCATAAAACATGCTATAGAAAAGACAGGCATTAAATGACTCATTGAAAGGATAATTCTGCACTGGGGACACAGGATCAGCAGATGGGAAGTGCTAAAAGTCTTCTGTTCCAAGGACTTGTTTGAGAAAAGTCAGGAGGATAAGTGCTTCTTGCCCTGGTCAGTGCTGCCATTTCTGTGTCCCACACTAGCTGTCAGCCTCTTTGAACACAGTCTAGGGAAGCTGGAGTTGCTGTGTTTCACAGCCTCTTGATGGGTATTCCAGAGGAAGGAAGGCGGCATACTAACGTGCCCCTGTTGATTTGGAAAGAATCACCTCACATCAGTGCTGCTCTCCTTACGGTCAGATTAATAATCAAAATTAGCTTAGCAAAGGAATTTGGGCTCCATTTGTGCCAGGGGCTAACGCTTCCCATTCTTGACCCCACCAGCTTTGTGCCGATCAGAGACAGCAGTTCCCTTTGAATCACCCCTGACATCACCTAGTGCTAAACGTCCCAGTGTTAACACAGACTCCATCCTTCATCAGCATCTCTGTGGTGAAGCTCTATGATGGTCCGAACAATAGGGTCAGGACCAGTGAACGCAGGTCATTGCCCAGCTTTATCTTAACGCTGTCTCTGAAGTCCTCAGAAGAGAACCCAGCATTCTAAGGGCACATCAGTATCTGGAGGCAGGACATATTGAACGTGTTGTGTGCAGTTACAAATCACACAAAATGAAATCAATGCAACTCGTCTACCCCAGTTTATCTTGCATAATAGAACAAACGCTAACTACTATTGGATATGTTTTATAAAACTGCATTCTTTAAATTGATTTAATACTGTATTAGCTCTCTGCTTCCCTCCCAGCAACAGAACGTGGTACAGAGGAAGTTTGCTTTGGAACAGGAATCTGTGTTTGTATAGATCAAGATAGAGGTATTGTTTCCTATATAAAAATTAATGAATGCAATAATTACAGACGGCATTCACTACCAGAAAGAACACAGCCTCATTGACCTAGCAGTAAGCTCAGGCAGGGCTTTATGGATGTAGTTTCTCGCTAATTAGTTTGATGGAGAAAAAGAAATGTTGCAAAGCACTATGAGGAATAAAAGCTTAACACACAAATAGGTTTGTGCCCTCTGTCTTTTATCTTCTGGGCTACTTCCTTTCTCTGTTTACTCAGTTGATATTTAAATGACTGAAGACTATAAAAAAAGAGGAAGCTTTCCAATTGTGTAGGCCATCTTTTTTATTGAAAACCTTTTTCAGCATTTTGCTTCTTCCCCCACTGCCCCATAGAAGATCTGTCTGCACAGCTCAAGTGCAACAGAAGCTAACTGAAAGACTGAAGCCCTACTTACACACAACTCCCCAGCTGAGTCTGGACCTACACAACAAGCATTTTGCTGGGGTACGGTGTCTGCCTTCTGCAGAGATCATAAAAAAAATAATAGAACAAAAATAAATAATATCAAGTGCAAAATGATACAAATCTGTAATATTTCCAGCTAGCGGGTGGCATGGGAAATTAGGATGACAACACCAGTCTCTGCAGGCATGCAAACTTGTTAAAGACAGTAGGAATAATCAACAAGTCAGCTGACGGTAGCAGTACAGAATGCCTTAACTGATCACAGATGAAACTTACATAAATATGAAATGCAACATGCATGTAAACTTTAAAGTCTTCTTTTTTTTTCCTTTGTGAAGTTCTGACTTAATCGTTTGTTGCTAATTCCATACCTGCTCCACGCAGCTTGAGCTATCACTGCTGGACCACTTTACTGAGCTCTGTATCAGTATGTAGAGCCACATGAATGCTTATCGATACCACAAAGCTCCTTACAGCGCTTGTTCTGAAGCTGACACTTACCAGTTAGGGTTGGGCTTTCCTTTTCTTACACCAGAAAGAACGACACCTGTAGTGGTACTCCACAATTGCTCCAAGCCTCCAAGGAGTAAAGTAGTGCTGGAGTGCAGAACAGAAGGAAAATACCATTCCTGATTTGAAATGCATAATCAAATTTGCATCCAGTTTCCATGCTTATTAAAACAAAATAATATGTTTCACTCTGCACGTGAAGGGCTTTGCTCCTCTTGTGACATAGAGGGCTGTCTCAGTCAGGCTGGCAATCACAGGTGCTAGTTAAACTGTCAGGCATCCCTTGATGGCAGAACCAAACCACCTGGCCCCAAGCCTGCAGATGTGTATTTGATGAACTTTCTTAGCTCATTTGCTAAGAGGAATCATCCAGGTCTGTCACCTATCACACGCAGAGAGGAAAGGGGAGAGGAAGGCATGGGCAGCATCCCTCTTGAAAGGAGCAAACCTTACAGTGCTGAACAGAGAATGTCAGCGTGCTTCCTAGCGAGTGCTGTAGAAAACACTTTAAACAGCAAATACTGGAGACTATAAAAACAAAATAGTTTGTTTTCCTGTGTTTTACGTAAGTGCCTATTGTTTTCTTTTGTGTCTGACAGTAGGAAGGCTTGGAGTGAGAATTTGCTGTTGGTTTGCCAAAATGCTATGCAGCAAAATAATAAATAAATAAAAGTAGCCACAGTCAGTGTGATAAGAGACCTGTGAAGAAATTAGAGTCTTCGTGATGGGGATTTAATTATTCTAGTATTGACAGGAATGAGAATTAAAGGAGGAATCAACAGGCTGACTTCCACAGGCAGTAAAAAACAGGTTTATCTTTCACTGTTTATTGAGCTCTTAGATGTAGTAAATTCAATAATGGTCTGGTGGGTATTTAGTGCTTTATGATAATATATCACAGAGCTTAAAGTAATCATGGTCTTAGGCTATGAAGGTAACATTCAGAGAGCATCACGTTGTTAAGCTCAAATATTCCCAGAAAGACAGTGGGAGAGGAGGGAGAGGGGGGAGAACAAGGGAAAAGAGGTGATATTTAAAGCAAACAGAGTAAATAATACAATCGTGTTGATCCCAGTAATAGCAAACAGTTAAAAGTGATAATAGAAGTTACAGGAGTAATGCACCAACATATCAAATACAGACAGAAAGCAATTACAAAAGGTATAATAGAAAATTGAAAGGACAAGCTAGCTGATGTAAAAAGCTCACAAAAGCTCTCTAAAACATTCAAGGGGAAAAAGTTGCACTCACTAATAATAACCCACAAAGGCTTGGGGAATGCTAATTAGCGTAGAGCTGCTCTTCATGTGTACAAGGACATAACAGCATGCATGTTTAAACCAGGTTTAAACAACGGAATGACAGAGATTAAACTCATTGGTGCTCTTTTAAGAGTGGAAAAACATCACAGAGTTCTGGCACCGGTCAGTAACACCCCAGAAATAGACTTACTGGATTTTCAGAGACTCTCAGAGATTTTTTTTAAAGCCACCAATCTACCTGTAAGGAAAAGATGACTTACCACAGGTAAACGTGCCCACCCCTCACCAGGATTTGAGCCAACACTGCTGTGCACAGCTCAAGAAATCTGACTGCCTTCGGGCTTTGTCTGCCATACTCATTTTATTGCCCATACCTTTGCAACAAGGCCAGGTTAAATTACTTCCAAACTGGAAAAAAAGTAGAAATCCAGACACCATACAAAGAAGGGAACACTGAATAGGAGGCAGATCATCTCGGGATTCAATTTCATGTTCAGTCTCAGCTCTCCTGGATGAGTCACATTTCTAGTAGGATTTTCAAAGGCACCTTACCTTCAGCACCCTCAGTGCCTGCTCCATGTTTTCGTAGCACAGGGCTGAGGAGTGATCGCTACTTATTACGACAGCTGTTTCTGTCTAAAGAACAAAAATTCACAAGGAAGCAATCAAGTTGTGTTCTGAGATAACAGGGACAGGATGGGCGATGCTAAAGGCGCACAGTTTTGTCTTCCTATTTTCACAGTATAGATGTATTTGCTGATAGAAATCAAAATATCTAAGGGCCATGGTGTTAAACTGCCAAACCAGAGGGTGTCCTGTCTGATCCTGCCTTTATTGAAGAATTTTATTTTCTTTCTTTAGTGAGTTAGAGAAGTTTGCAAGGACCAAACCTATCTGCTATGTAAAAAGCAGCGTGGGAGGAGGTGGGGAGCCCCATCAGCACACAGGAGCATAAAGCAGTGACACGCATTTCAGAGACTTCCTCCTGAAATCCCATCTTCTGCAGGATGAGGAGCGCTGAGCCAGCCAGCACATCACTTCACCCTACGTTCTGCCCTGAAGAGATCTACAGACTCAACCTCACTGTACGTTATCAGTTTTCCCCAACATGTCCTTAATGAAGGAGAACAAACGTTTAGCCCCAAGAATCTGTCTGTTGACACAGATGTGTATTAAATAGTGCCATTCAGCAAAAAGTGACATTTTAAAAATAAACACAAGGACTATTGTGAAGAAACCTGTGCTTCTCCACCCTTGCTGAAAAGGGTCATTTCCCCATTTTAACTATTCACTCTCCTGCACATTTGTTCTTGTTAATTCTTGCTGCTTTACATTGTTGCTTATGCAGCACAAACACTTGTTCTCAGAAAGACTTCAGCTGACAGTCATAATAAAAAGAATGCTTTAGAAATTATGCTGAACCATCCATACAGAAATTGTAAAATTCAGTATTAATGACCCATTTCATTCTTAAACAACAGAACTCTGTGCATCACCGATAAGTCAGCCAATAAGCAACATTCGTTGTTGCTTTCACAAGTAACATGCAACACCACCTTCATCCAGAAGGCTTTACTCTCATTTCCAAAAGATTCAGATGGGTCCATATTCAGCTCACCATGCAAATGAATTAACCATTCCTTCACTACTGTGCCCACAGAGAAGTACTGAAAGAACTGAGCCTCACGTGTTTCCTCGTAAGAGTCAACATATAAATGCTTGTCCCATTTTGCATGTAGTCTCTGTATCTATATAAACAAAGATGCAGCAGTGACAACAGAAGCTGCTTTAACTGACATTTTCAATAGTAAGTACTGCAAAGGTCAGTTCAGCTGTTAACTTAAGGCCTGGTTTTATGAGCACAAAATCAACTGCAAACTTTAGCTATGCAGAGCCAATAGTCACCTCAGAAGAGTGCAGCAAGTAGTCCCAAGCTCCAGCTGTCCTTGACCTTTCAGACCCATGTGCCTGATCAGCATTTACAGTTTTTCTGGATAGATCAGTATCAGGATAAAATTACTAGGAATCCTGTCTTGTAAAGAAATCCAACACAAACCCACTGTCTGTATTCAACACGCTCAGGCATTTTGTTTCTCAAACTCACTACCGCTGTCAGAGGCTGCAAGAACAATTACCAAAGCTGACCCTGAGATCCTTGGCTAGCAAGGGGAAATGGATGTCACTAATCAAATTGTTTCTGTCAACAAATTAGAAGGATCAATGCCTTTTTATTAACAGCGTTTCCAATGTTTAATGTCAATCATCAGTAAGTCCCACAGTTCAGAGGTCAGAATATCCAGCGGTCCCTCAAGTCACATTATACAATCATTTATTCCTCACTCCTCCAAGTAGCAAGTCCTTTATCAACATTCACCAGCCTAAAATAAAGATGTATTAAAAATGTATAATTTATTGTAAGTCCTCCAACACTATGTTTTTTCCCCATATATTTCATCACAGCAAATCATAAAATCCAAGGTCATTCAGCTGAGAGCACGATAGTTTATTAGAGCTTCATCTCAAGCTCTATACATACATGCTTTTTTGACATTCCTCATTTTTATTACGATAAATTTCCCTCAGACAGATTGTGTTGTACAGACATCAGTTCAAGTAGGAAGATCACCAAATGAAGTTTTAATTATTCAGGACCAAACAAATGCAAAATACAAAATCTTTTGCATCCAGATTTCTAATGTAGGGTTTGTAAGCTTAAATATTTAAATGTAAAGGGACTTTATTTCAAGTACTATAAAAGAGAAACATTGCCACTTACTGGCAGTACCAATGCCTTTGCAATATCTGTAGGCATTTATGTGCATCTTTCAAAAGCTCTATTAACCTTTACACTATTTGTCAATAAAAAGCCCCATTAACATTTAAACTGTGTGTGTCCAACTGTCTGTTTCAAACAAGAATCAAAAGATAGCCTGTAAGAAACAGGCTAATATTATAGACTACGTTATTGGGACTGTGCACATTGAAGATTTCCAAAAGCTAACATTTCTTACAATGGTGGAAAAAAAAAAAATCATCCACCAGAAACTGGCAAAAAGGTTACACATTGCTTGAGCAGGAGATGACAGACACACAAACAAGTGCCACAGACAACACAGTGCAACTTTGGAAAGAATAGTGCAACCAGCCACTTCTGGAACACTGGCGGTCTAAAGGGATCACACTGTATATGAACCTGAAATTTAAACATCATTTTTGCACTAGGATCAGCAGAACTTACCTGATATGAACAACTAATCTTACCTGACATTCTCAATTTGTCTTCATTGGCCAAATACTTGATTTTAATCAAAGGTAACATATTCATTGGATAAGAACTGAAATCACAGCTGTGTAGATAACGGACTCTTCAATCAAGCTGCTGAATTGGAAGTGCCAAGGACATAATTCACCAGTTCACACACATCCCCTAGAACTCTGTTGTTTCAAGTAAGACTCATTTAATAAAATCCCTCTGTGCCGCTTCTCTAGAGTAAAGTGGGTATTTTGAAAGGTAAGGAAAAAGGTTCCAAAATATAGACTGAAAGTGAAATCAAGCAGTTTATTACCACTGCTTTTACAAATCATTAATGAAGACAGCATGACCCATTCCACTAAAGAGAAAAAGAATTCGTGAATTGTCTTCAAGTATGGGAGATGTACTCACAGTAATAACAGAAGCATCCATTTCATTACTTTATAATAAGGAAATCCATAGACTCCATAAAAAATTTACAACAAAAATGGAGCTAGTGTGACAAACTGAGCTCAGGTAGCAACCAAAAAAAACGTAAAGTTCACAAATTTATCAAAAATGCACTTTAGCTTTGCTTCCCCAGGATCCAGTTTGATGGAGCATCACTTCATGCAATCACCCCTTTCACCTCACGTCCGTCTTGTCTTCTGTTTTTTCGTTTGTCTCTTTGCATCCTCTGGGCCACCTGTGTCTGAACCTGTCTGTCCAAGAGCACGCACCCCTTGCAGTCGAGTCGTCAGCTGCAGCAATAAGGGAATAAGCTGGGCCAACAGAAAGGAGAAACAGTTTGTGATTACAGTGGCATGTAAGGTCTGAATGGTAATGACCTACGCACTCCCAGACAAATAGAATCTATTGCATAAATAGCACATCTACAAAGGTGTCAGAAAATGGCAGCAATTCTAGGGGAAGAAATCAAACCAAACTTGTTGGAATTTCTGATAATCAAACCCCAAAATGATCATCCCTAACTTTTTTCCTTGCAGTCATTTATTCAAGACGAGCATTTGGGTCCTGAGTCTAGATAGACCATTACTCTCTGTGGCACTTTCAGTGCCGCTGTGAAAAAGCCTGGAGAAACCTATCTTCTGTGATGTCTACCCATGTTTGAAAAGAAATCAAAATTGCACAGACAAATTTATTTTCTCTTATCATCAAAATAACAATCCAGTCCTATCAGAGGAAGCTTGAAAGAGCATAGCTTATTAACATATACAGAATAGGAATGTGGTAATTCCTTATATTCCTCCTGAGAGTTTTACACCAAGAAGGGTATATAAAGCCAAAAGAGATCAGGCTCAATGGCTTGAAAGATTTTTTTCAGTCTGATTGTTCCTGAAGCCAATAAAATAATTATTTTGTTTATATTATCACTGAGTCTGGTTATATGAGTTTAAAAGATGTTGTATTGTGGTTTTTTTTTCTCCCCAAAGCCATCAAATAAGAGATTCAGAAACAACAGAGGAACTCAACTTCCCACTAAGTTTTTTTAAAGGAAGGTAACTGCCCAAAAACGTAGCTACATTGTGTCTTTGATTGAAATGTGTCAGACCTGGTAACTGCTGACTGCATCTCTCTCTGGATATCCACTGGAAAGAAACTTCCCTCAACACAGTGCAAAGCATTAATGGATATTCATAGACAATAATATTTAGAGAGGACAAAAGAGATATGTCCTACCTTATCATGGTTGTAGCCAGCCAATAACAGAAGCAGTGTCAGTGGCAATGCGATGTAAGATCCTTGGGCAATATCTTGCTCAGGCAGCTTTCTCTGAAAACAGTGTGGATAACGGATTTTATTATTTTTTTAAACAGTTATTTTGACTATGAATTCCCTCAAATTTAAGCAACTTCAACAATAAGATCATGTAGCACATCCAGCCCTTGCCATCTGACTTCCATCCAAGCACCTAAGATTTGCTTTACTTTCAAATTCAAAGCAGATTAAACCCATTCATCTGTTACTTTCTTCTTGGGGATTTTGTTGTTTTTTTGAAGCTAAATCACTGATGGTCAGTCTTGTCTCCACCTTACAGTCAACCTGGTGTTTGATTTACCTCTCACAAGCTGCCCACATCTCTCTGATCCCAATGGTAACACTACAGCAGTCACACTAGCACTAAGTCTCCTTTCAGGCACACCTGCATCCTTCATTTCTGTCATTTCATGTTTCCCTCACATTTCACTGAACATGCAGTCATGCAGAAAATAAATAGATTATTTAAGTATTACAGAATGAACACTTCCCTAAACTAACTGCACCGTTCAGCTCTGAAGACACAAAAAGACATTTCTCTCTCTTGTGGGAGAACATTTCCCCCTGACATTAGCTTGAGAATTCCTCTGCTTGGGCTCCAAAAACTGAAAACTCTCTTTTGAGCATGGTGACACTTCTTTCCTATATACAGAAGTCTTTAAGGGAAACCCAGCAACAATCCCAACTTTCTCCTTCAGCCCCCAGTTACTGCATCCTTTCAGTTAGTGTCATGGCTACAGCTCCTTCCTGAACTCCCTACCTGCCTCCCCTAATATATCAGCTCATTATATCGCTGTCTGCTGCCTTAAATGTGGCCAAAACCAAATTACCTAGTTTACTATCACTTCAATGCCTCTCATAAACCTCTTTATATTAATAAACGTCTTTACATTAATAGAAAGTTAAACCAAGATCACAAGGTATATACAGGCTAAATTCCACAGACATTGCTCTCAAGCTAAACATTCGAGGTGAACATTCACTTCTTTTGTACTTACAGTGGGACTAAAGACCAATGTGATGTGCTTATGATATCCAATGGCAGTGAACGAAACTTGAGGCAGGATGTAGTCATACTGTGATTTAGACAATGTAGAATCCAGGAGAACCACATAGTTCTGTGGGTATAAAATAAACATAGATCTACAACATCAGTAGCAGCCTGAGGCAAAATTAAGATTCAAAGGCATAAGTCAGTTTAATAGCCTTCACATCTTCTGAGACACTAGTTACCTCCAGCATGAATACAGTATTGCAGGCAAACCAGAAATACAACACGTCTGTGTGCTTAGGGGAAAAAAAATAAAGCTAATTATTCAGAAATATCCTTACCTCTCCATCTCGGAGGAGTGGTGGGAAATGGAAGAACAGGGATTGACCTAAGTTGACTGTATGAATTGGGTTGTCAAGGTTTTCACTTTTGTAGAGCTTTACCTGTGAGGGAAAGCAGAAATCACAAAACAGGTATTTCTGAGTCTGCACTAGAATAGCTATTTTAGATATCCCATATCTTACAGGATAAAAGAAGTTCAAAACACATAATGGGTTGCATAAATAGAAAGAGGTCAAGTAAGAACATCTGGGTTTGTTTTAACAGGTAATGTGAAAAATTACAGAAAGAGACTTTTAAAATACCTTTGAAATACCTTTAGGGAAAAAGTGTTATTTGATATTTTCAGATATCTAGATGCATTAGAAATAGTCTGTGCTGCACATTGAAGATAACGTAGTAATTCTTTTAAATAATCCCAACAGTTTCATAGCAATTTGCAGTTGGAGATTGTTTCTGTTTTTCTGGTAAGCTCATTTTACTTGGTTTCAATTTCTCTGTACTTATTTAACAAACTAAACACCTCACGCTACAAAATAAGCCTGAAATACTGAGCAAATACAGTTTGCTCAGAAATGGGCATAATTAAGAGAGGATTGCATCATACTCAGGTAAGGCTACTGAACAATTTCCAGGGACTCCAAAAAACAAACAAGCAAAACAAAATAATAAAACAATGGGAAACCATTGGCAAATACCCTTGACGAGGACCAAAGGCTTGAACTTACACATAATGTGGACAGGTATTCGGAAGATGTTATTACATTTCCACTTAAATCAAACTGATTAATTTGCCGAAATGCTATAATATTAACATCATCAATGTCGCTGTTCCCAACCTGCAACACACAACATAGTTATGTTTCTGCAGATAGAGGAAGAACTAACACTGCAGGTGTCATTCAAATGCTTTTCCACCCTGAAGAAAATGGCAAGTTAGTCAGGATACTATTAGTACAAGCCACTGCATACAGCTCTCACTTGCAGTAAATAAGCTTCATTCGATTTTCTGAAACTTGTATTGCTATTCTCTTCCCTTTCCAAGCAGGGACTACTCTTAGCAAGGAGATACTAAGGACTTGAAAGAATTCTGCCTTTCTGCTCAGCTGCAAAGGAGAGCATTCTGGCCAGGCACACGTCTGAGTTCGAATAATGACCATCTTTCACTGAAAAGCTGTAGACAACTAATGAAGGCTAATTAACCTTTGCTGGATGTCAAGAGATAAGCAAGAAGTAGCTAATTTGAATCTGTAGGGATGGAGGAGTATTTAAGAAGATTTCACCAGTTTTAAATTCAAAGTCATTATTACATTTTATAAAGATTTGTTGGTGTGAATGACAGTTTCATCTCCATCGAGACTACAAGATTTGGACCAAAGAAACCACAACAAGGTATATTTATCAATCAACAATTGAATACGAAGATACGATAATACAACAATTTATGACAACCTCAAATTCACTAGTCTGCTGTTCCACATCATAAAGGAACGCTGAAAAGCATGCTGCATATTTACTCTCTCATTTCTTAATGTATAGTTTTAATGACTGCAAAATAATTCTTTTCATTTGTTTACTGTTTGGGCCTTATTTCAGTTCCAAGCTATTTCAGTTCTGTGCTGACACACAGTAGGACATCTGTATTTACAGCTAACTTGCTGAAAGCCACTTGCCTAACCAGAGCGCATTCAAATACATTGCTGCTGATAGAACAGATTTAATGCCTACACAGATGCATTTCACATGGGATACCACAAAAAAAAGAGTAAAATAAATAAATAAATACATTACCTCAATTGCCCGGTGCTGTGGTAAAGCTCTTTCAATATGATCATTGCCTTCAGCTTTGAGCTGTACATGATACACACAACCTGGCTAGAAGCAACATTCACAAGATAAGTCTCAACACTGAATAGCATGTACTTTAATTTTAGAAGATAGCAAGTGAATTTTCTAACATTCCACTAGATTTCCTTATCCTAAATAGATACTTTAACCCACTAACTCCATTGAGCGCATTCACATACAAAAAGATTATCACAGAGCTTTCTCTGGTTTATTACATTATTGAAAGAAGTCATCTGCTGTGAAGTGTTTTAGCTAGAAAGAAAACACACTAAGCAGGATTTAAACCAGACCAAATAGTCCTTTCTACCTCAGCATAACTGCTTACTCCACACATACTTGTCCCAGAAATTCAGCTGCTGTTTCCTGCAGAACAGCTTACTTCATGCACCTGCTGTACAGGCAGGTATGTACAAGACACACACACCCAATAGATTGCTAAGATACACTCTCGTGGTATTTTCACAGGAGAGACTAAAGAATTCCCTACTGTAGCACCTGTGCTTTTACTGACATTCTTGTGTCACACCGTGGGAACTGTTCAGTGTTTGTGTGAAGGCCGTCAGAAAGTTCAACAGATTTGTACTATAAACATTTTCCCCCCTTTACAACAACGAATCATCACTACATGGCAGTGTGACCTAACAAAGAAACACTCAAGGGGATTTGAGCTAGCAAGTGTGATGGGACAACAGAAAACCACAGCTAATTCATAAAATACATTGTACTGTTCCACTAACATACTAACAAAAAATAAATGAGAAAGCATTCTGATCCTTACCAGAAGGCCACGTAGCCTGAACTTGCCCTCTTCATCAGTTATGGTATCTTCTCCATAGATGCTACACTTCTCCTGCCCCACAGCTTCTACTGAGACTCCCTGCTCAGGCTCTCCATTTAATGAAGAAACCGTGCCGTAGCAGCTAGAGGGAGAAACAATTACCACAGATGTGCAAATGCTGTTTTACTGTGCATTTTTAAGATGTTATTGCTGTAACTCATGGGAAAATTACTTCATGTATTTAGCATAGCATGCAGGAGGGGAGTTTGTAATGGACACATGTAAAACTGTTTAAAAGCATTTAAATTAGCTGCAGTTCAGAGGAGAACTTTAGCAATCCAGGGTCCCTACCCTTCAGGAACAGCAGCACTTACCCCCGAGGGCAGGGAAAGGGAAGAACTTGGAGTCAGATACCTGGAGCGGTATACAGCCCCCAGAACAGATCCCTCCTCTCCCAGTGAACACAGCACAAGCCACTTGCAGTGCCACTGACACGGTACTTTCTCAGCAATGGCTTTCCCCACAGTTCTGTCACGTGGGCTTAGCTAATATATCCACATGCATGAGAAAAGGCTGAAAAAAGTACTTATATGCAGCGTAATAAAGTTAAATTGTGCCTTCAGAAGTACCATCCAAACCTTCAGAGCGGAGCTCTATCAGAAGAAAACACCTATTTTGTACAATACATCCTGATATGGTACGTAGCATTTTGCACAGTTTATCATCTCTACTAACCTGTATGCTGTTCTGTAACCAGTTATCCGAATTTTAAGATTCTGTCCTTCCTGCACTTCAATCATTTGTGACGATGGTTCAAAGCGGAACTCTTTCATCATGGGTTTAAAATAATACTGCCCTGGGCTCTGAAAAGATGCATAAAGCAAGCTGTTTATTGATACTAACACAAAAATTCACCAGCTCCAATTATTTTTTTGCTAGAGCTCCCTAAAGAGCTAGAGTTCTGTCCCAGCCATAGGTTCAGCTGGTCAGAAAACACGAGCATCAAAAAACAGGGAAGACATTGGACAATGAACTGGTGGAGCTCTACCAGAAAACAAAGCCTGAAAAGGGAAAGAAAACGATGACTCTGATACTTTATCACAAGACTGCAAGGACAGGAAAGTGACCAGGAGAGAAGGAAGTTTGGAAGGAAACTATTCAGGCATGTCTACACACATGTACAGATCAATAATCTAATTACATTTCTTTCCTCTAAAGACTAAAATGATCACCAACAAACTGGCTTGGTTCATGTTTATAGACTGCCGGTTTGTAACTGACATCTATCAACATCAGTAGCATGCTGGGGACAGAACTCTTTCCAGGTTAGATTTCACATCTTCCATTTGCTAACATTTTAAGTGCTGTCCACTCTGAGGGACCTACATCTCTCACTATGAGTTATGATTTCACAGGAGACCATATATCTCCCTGCTACTGAAGAGCACTGATTACATCCCTACTTTGGAGGCAAAGTTATACAGCACTGCATTTACAGTCACTTTCGGAACAATCAATTTCAGCTTACCAGATTGGAAAAAGTCAGCATGCCGTTATCCTGTGTAAGGAGGTTGGACCGGAACACCCCTCCGCTGAGAGACAAGAGTACTCCAGCAAGAGCCTGGTCATCCTCGGATTTAATCTGTTTTTGAAAAAGCCAGAGCTATAAGTGTAAGATAGAATTGTCTTGTGAAAAAAGGTTCAATTCAGAAGCCGCTGGGAGAGCACATAGACATGCTGCCTCTGAGCTATATGCAGAAGTAAACTAGCCACATCCGCAGTGTCAAATGCAGGGCTACAGAACCTCATGCTCTCAGGATCAGGGCAGTCATGGGTGCACACATCAACTGCAACCAAAGCAGTCACTCTCCATCACCTCTTGGGATATGGTGGGGGCCAGGACAAAGTACTCCCAAGACTTAAACCAGGTACCAGTTGGACCAGACTGTACACGAAATAAATCACCTTGAGCGATAAAAGTCATTAAGAGAAGGTGGTCAAATTTTGCAAAAGTGAATAAATCCAGTCTTATGGATTTTCACTCTATAAAATAGCAAAATATCCTTTGCATGGCAAGTCACAACTAAATCAATCACTGAGATTTGTTTCCACTACAACAAAATTACCTGATCTCCACATCCCATACTCGTTTGTGTTTGCCTGAGACACATGGGCTAACTTTCTTGCCTGTCTAGCTCTAACTGCACACACTTCATTCAGAATCATAAGTGTTTAGAATATTACCTCAAATGTCACGCCAGCAAGAGCAAAAGCTTTGAAATCTCCAACCGTTCCTTCTACTGCAGTCAAAACAAACCCTTCTTTCTGAGCAGTAACTGTATATTCCAAGTCACTGTGGAGTGGCCCAACGCTTCAAAATATAAAGAAGAGCTCACTTGAAAAGAAGCATTTGGATATCACAAAATGTTGTCAAGTCATCATAGCACTTAAAGGAATCCAAAAGATCAAAACAAATCTGCTAATTACCTGTAAGCACCTTTGTCATCAGTGAAAACTGTGATAAGAGGGGAAGTTGCTCCCTTTTCACCAATGACAATCTCAACACCTTCCAATTCAGGATGAATCCGCCCTTCCATAAATAAACCTGCTTTTCCATGAATCTCTATCAGCTTTCCAGGACAGCTCTCTTGGTCATTGCAAAGGGGATTTAAAACAAACAAGTCAAGAATACACTCAACATGACATCTTACAAGCAAGAGTTTAACTACTTCCAAAGAGATGAGTCAATGTTCTTTTGCCTTGGAATAAGAGATCAACTCACACAGTAGTATGGCCTCTTGACACATCTTAAAACATCTAACATTCACCAAACTCAATAACTGAGTTCCAAAGCTATAAGCATGCAGTTAACACAAAAATTTTGGATTTGCTAAGTGCTTTGTAGATTCATAAAGTTCCATTTACTGCAACCACATGGAAAACATTCCAACAGCAATAAAATTTTCTAAGATCAAATAGAAGTCAATGCATGCCATGTTTAACGACATGTAAAAAAATTAAATTTACATGACTTACTTAGAATGTACACAACAGAGAGGCACATAAAAAGAGGTACCTAACATCTTCTAACACTTCAAAACAAAGGATGTTCATTTAGGAACCTCAGGGCAAGATGGGCACTGACTCAAAAGTTAGCGTAACTGATTGCTGACAGCCCTCACAATTTTATAGGTGGTTTCTTGTTGTTTTTTGCAACTATTTTTATTATTGTAACCTAATACAAAAGAAAACTTAACAGGAACTTGAATTGGTTACCATACTCTAAACACAAACATAGTGTTTGCACAGCTATTTTTCTAGGCAAGTGTAAGACGAGTAATTCTGAGAATCTGTTGTCATATCCAGAAACTGTATTTGTATTTACCTCCACTAACAACTGTTTCCACATAAGGTGGGTAGAAAAGAAGCTCTTTTGAAGATGGTGTCACAGTAATTTTCTCTCCAGATCTACAAAAATAAGATAGCATTAGAAGAAAATGGAATTAGTGTCTATCATGTAGTACAGAGCACTGCGTATTGATCTCAGAACACCTCTGAATACCCTATGGGAAAAATATCAACAATAATCTAAGCAACATTCATATTATATGGTATTAGTTTCCATTTTGCTAACAGTCAACCAAAACGGACACTCACAGAACAGCTCTTTCCTATGTGGAATACATCAATATTCTGTTTGGTGGAAAACCCAGATAATAGTCCAAAGAAAACACTCCGTCCATCAGAGCTTGGTAGTACCTTGCCCAGTAGGAAAATTCATATAAGAACGGTCCTTGAAGTTCCTCCACCATTTCTTGCACTGGTGGCTTTGTTCCCTCCTCTTCTTGACCCTTCTTTTCTCTCTCCTGTCGGCGGGTCTCAATTTCTGCCAGCTGCTGCTCCCTGCGTACCTCCTGTACAGACTTCAAGGGCCCTAAAACTAAGGCAGGTTCACTGTCAATTGATGATCTGAAAACATAGAAGAGAAAACAAAACAAACTCATGTCATATGAAGGGAAAAGAGCTTGTTATATCTGTCAATTACAGCCTTTACAACACAGCAGACATATTCCAGAATTTTTCTGTTAAAGCTATTCCTTTTTAATTCCACTATTTATTCCAAGCATAGGTAAAACTTTCACATCTATAACAATTAGTTGCTACTAGAAAGGCTGGTTCATACAGGCTACTGGTAACCTACCAGGCCCAGCAGGAAAGGACCTACTTGTAACGCTCACAAATTCTGCCACTTCATGCTATAACCATTCAAAAAGTTACAGCCCTGCTGTCTCCTCCTTCCCTCTGCCACATCTCAGCATCCAAATGCACAGCCATAATAAAAAGCACATGGCTACATCTCAACAACTTTGCAAAATCCAGCATCTTAGCTTAAGCTTAGCTTAGTTTTCCATTAGTAGAGTTTTGATTTTGTACCAAGTAACCTACACCAGCTCTGTTGCAGTGGCAAAGACTTTCCACAGAAGCAGAGACACGTCAGAGTGAGTGGGAAATTCTTAAGCCAAATAGACAGTCTGTAAGAATACCTTTAACAAAGTCGTAACCTATGAAAGAAAGGCCAGAATTTCAAAACTGACAACAACCTTAATGCAGAAAACAAGTTACACAAAATAAACAAGAGGACTGGTATCTCACACCTTTCTTGCAGTACTAGGAACCTTCCCTCAGAACATGCCTCTCAGGTATACAGTATACAAGAAGAAAACGACTTCTGTCACAAACAAATACATCCAACTGTTGGCAGCTCCCAGGAAAAGTGCTGAGTTCTGGCCTATCTGTCCTGCACCTTTGAACCATCCGGCTGTCTTATCACTGTCTACTGAACAGATTGCTATATAAGCTTATCGCCATTCTTTAAACCAACACAGAACAATGGATATTGTTTCACCTCCTTTGATCTTATATCCTTTGCTTCTTAACAATTTCTTCTAGTCTCCAACCATTCTTTGTATCTTATCTGCTGTCTTGTCTACAACAGACCGAAAAACTGATGTACAACATTGCAAGATTCTCTGCAAGGAGTGAGATGATCACTGTTACTTTTCCTACAACCACATTAGATTATCAGGATAACTGTCTCCTGCTTCAGTACTAACCTACATTCTATTTTTTCTTTTTTGAGATAAACCTATACTACTGCACTATCACATCAAGTTTCATCAAGATTTTAAATCCCTTCTCTGCAGCCCAGAGACAATGGACTGAATGTATTGAACAGTCTTTTTGCCTTAAAACCTATTCAAAATCATAACAAGCCATATTTAAAAATTGCTAAGAATTAGCTTGATTTTTTAACTGAAAATTAATTTTAACACATCACTGCCCTAAAGCTGGTACATAAGCACAGACTTTTAAAAGCAAGCATCTTGCTTTTTAATCCAGAGCTGTTCCCTTTACATTGATAGCCTTTCACAAAACGGACTTCAGCTGAAAAGCTTCACACAGGCTTCAACAGAGCAGGTCAGCAGCAACTGAGCTGCCTCCACAGCACCTCCCAATAGTCCCTCCCAATAGTCTCAAAAAAAAAAAAATAATATTCATTTCCTTGCTAAATTAGTTTTAAAATTCTAATGGCTCTCTGCTGTCTCAATGTTTCTTTTCTGGCTGCTGTAGTTGCAGCTGTAGGTTCACTAAACTCAGGGACTCAGGGAAGAGCTTCACAGGAAATTTGTTTCTCCACAAAGATATTTTCTACACTCTAAGTTTGAGAACCTCTAGAACAAGTGGACATCAGGAAAGCATTATAGCCCTCATCATTATCAGCCACTTTCAGGCAGATCTGGCACCTCGTACAATTAAAGCTGTTCACAAATCAGTGCTTCCTAGTGAGCTGTCTGTTCAGCTAAACATAAACTGGCGCATTAGTGTGTAATCATTCTGCATGGTTTTCCTCTTATAGCCCTCTTCACATCAGTAATAATGCTCTAAAGCAGCAGATTCTTATTCTGAGGTAATAAAAAAGAAAGTCATCCTAGTGCTAAACAGCTCACAGAAAGCTAAAATAATACCCTCTGAATTCTGGAATTTCAGTTCATTAAAATGTATAATCACTCAGAACATCATTCCTTTTTACCATGACACACAAGTAGAAAGGAGCTATATTGAAAGCAAGTGACAATGTTCAAAATGAGGGCACAGAATTATTTATCTGTCTACAAAGAACTCAAAGCACAGCTTAGCATAAAAACCTCCTGCAGTCTAGAGTAGGATATCATTCCCTTAGAGAGTAGTCACTAATGTATTAAAACCAGAATAAAACTTTACGAGAGGGATGTCTTTCTTCCCCTTTTTACAGCCACAAGATTTCTTTGTTCTTACTTAATGGTAATAGTCACATCCATCAGTTTATCAGTGACGATCGTGCCAAGGACATGGTGCCGAACAGCAGTGAGCGTCAGTATACTGGGAGAGGACCTGTAAATCAAAGCAACAAAGAGATGAACTCCAGGTCCTCCTCCTAAAGGAAATAATCATATGTTATTTAGCTGATTTTGTGCTCCCACCCCGAAGCAGACAGAGCTTTATAAAACATGATATACCAATTACAGAGCAACGCTGCAGTGCTAACGTGACAGCATACTGGAAAGGTGGCATTCTCCACATGTGAAACCCAACCTACTGCATGACACTGGCCAAATAACTTCCTTCCTTCATGCCTCCTGCTTCCTCTGAAGCTGATGTTCATTTCATTGAATTCATATGTACAATCTCTTTATACACGGCAGAGAAGCACTCACAAGTCAGCAATATTGGAAATGGCTCACCAAGACACCCCAGCTCGAATGATGCTTTGCTGCCAAAAGGGATTCCTGTCCCAATTCATTTACACAGTTTGTGCTGGCTCTAACATTTAGCACATCTGTTTCTGAAGTCCTTTTAATTCACTAACACAGCAGAAAATAATCATATTTTAATTCTGAATTTGTTTTCTGTCATATTAAGGAGTTAGAAGGATTCAGGGAGCAGAAACCCTCTTTTTAGAAGCAAAGAGCTGTTAAGCACATTGCCAAACCACAACCTAGCAATAACTAATTAAAGATGGCTGACTTACAAAGATCTGCACTGCCCACTGGTGATGAGGGTGAATTCAGCCTGCAAAACCTGGCTGAGCAGAATCAAATCACCACAGACACTCACGGCAGGGACTCTCTAGTAAACCTAACACACTGTCTTTTCCATTTCAACCCTTAGGATTCATCAACAGATTCCACCAAAATATCTCTTCATTGTTACAAAGCAAAAAAGCACTAAATGCAGACAGAAGGCAGACTGAAACATCATTTGAAAAAGCATATTTAAAGCCTATCCTTAGTCACGTTTTTCTTTTTTAAAGGGCAAGAAGACAGATCTGATACACTCTGCTAAAGCTACCCTCTATTGGTTAGAGCCAGTCACAGCAACACATCCTGAATTAATGAAAGAAAGAAGCTTTATGAAAGCATACAGATAGGGATAAGATTAAGAATAGATTTTGCTCTTACGTGTCGTAAGTGTAATACTCATGTTCAAACTGGTGGCAGGAACGTGGGGTCACTTCATACACACCTGTAAATATTAAGTCAAAGAATGACCCACTGAAAAGGAAAAAAAAGAAATCAAACTTACTGCTTTGGCTGAATTCTCAAGATTACATGAGACCCGAGGTATGGAAACAATTACAAAGTTTGACTATAATAAATTAATTCACCTCTTCAGTCACAGATCACTACTGGAAGCTGTGCTGAGTTTCTAATGTACACTGATACAAAACACAGCATCACAACAAAGAGGCACATAAAAACATAACCACAAAGATAACAAACCAAGTCAGAAGTAATCTATTATAATGCCATAGCTGATGCCCTTGGATTAAAGAGCCACTGTTGAAACTGTACTATTGTATTGTGAATGAAACCACTGACTCTAAGGATGAACTGTGCAAAGCTGAAAATTGAACTGAAACCAAATGCATTCGTTAACTGTTAATGTTAATGGCGAATAACAAGGAATTAGCTCTAAAACATGAAAAGTGAAAAATACCAAATTTTAAAACATTTCTTGTTACAAATAACCCTGTAGTACCATTAGTAGCTGTCCTTCAAGAATCTTGTATTGAAATGAAATTGCTATTTATCAGTCACGTTCCAATTACAAAATTAAATTGAACAAGATTATTTTAATGTGCTCTCAATTGGTCCAAGAGCATGTTCACCCAGTCAAAAAAAAAAAAAAAAGTTTTGCTCCTGAAACTAAATTTAGGTAAATGACTAAATAGTAGGAGAATATTAAAAGTATAGAACAGAGAATTTATATGCAGATGTAAATAAAATAATGCCTCTCAGAAACACCAGAAGCCACAACAGATTTTTTTTTTTTTTTTAAATTCCCAGTAGCATTGGTTGAGTGGTTCTTTTTCCTTTTTCAACTAATATTTTAGAGCTGTTACCTGGCTTTGAAAGACAGAATCTATTAACTCCTTTAGACAAGTTATAAACGCCAACGTTCTCTGGTCCATTTCCATCTTGGTAAAATTCCTGTGAAGCCACAACACAATTCACTATTAGCACCAACCATACAACAAAATGAAAATAGTGTTTGCTTAACAGTACATTAATGCTTCTCTGATATAGGAACCAACAACAGAAGACCATTTTACCAAATCTGAGACAAATCTCAAAGCACGTTAAGCATTAGTACTCCTGTGCTACAGGACTGCCTAGAGACATGAGAAAGCCTTGACTCCAAGGGCAATCCAACGTACCTACACGTATTAATGAAAAACAAGAGGATGTTTGTTATATACGTACCAGTGTAATTGCATGAGAAAGGGAACACCTCAGCATATATCCAGTCTGCCTAAACTCTACTCCTGAAACATCTTCCTCCATGACTTCCAACTCCAAAGATTTATTCTTCCAGCACCAGTCTTCATGCACAATGCTTACTAGAATGCATACCACATAAAACTTTTAGTAATGTAAAACTGTGCAAATAAAGACTGGTTTTATGGTGTAAAAAACTTGTATTACACTAACTTCCCTGGCAATAATCTTCAAAGCCAGATACACAATAAACATCAGCACAGAAATAGACTGTAGCAACAGATCTGGTTTACAGTGCTGCAGCATCACCAGGAAACCAGCACATCTCATTAATGCAAAAGCCATTAAAAAAAGGAATAATGAAGTCTGGTAACCCTAGAAAATTCTGCAGTGTGCATAGCAGTAGTCAAAGGTGCCCAGAGGACATCAGAACCTAACGCGTATAAAAAGAGCAATCTGCATACAGCCCTATACATTTCTCTGGAAAACAGTTTCTTTTCACAGCAGGCCAAGGCCGGCTGGCTCCTAGGAGAGGCTAGTTACTGTGGAAACAAGAGCTGTGCCGTGCTCCTGCTCTCAGGTTTGGGATGAGTCAGTTCATGACGAAGGCCCTTTACTCGATACCAGGCACATAGATCCCAAACCTTATGGAAGTATTTACCTGTAAACTGAAAAAAATGCCTATAAAGACAATTTAAAGACAACCTGATGCACTAGAATGTAGCATTTGCCCCGACTTCCTCAAGTTTGAGACTAATTCCACACTGGGCATATGACACATAATAACAGAAGTACACAGACTAACTCACAAATTTAGCTAGTGAGGTAACGCTTCCAGCAATTCCCTATGATCCTACCTTTGTATTTGCCAGGTAGCACATTTTCAAATGTGAAGGCTACTGAGTCTGTATTTCCAGAGAGCTGAAGGTTACGTTTTTCACCCTGGCGGCTCACAGACTGTAACATCACCATCAGATCACCGCAAGCATCTGCACAGAAAAGACAGCAGAAAATGAGACTGCAACCTGGCTTGCCATCTTTCCTCCAAAACCCCCCAACTCCAAGGAAGGTTCATGTGTACTAAGACTAAAACAATTACTCTTTTCCAACAGAATATATTTCCAATTCTAACTGCTAATCATATTTCCTAAGCACCCATTTACTACTGCTTTGTTGCATTCTTCAGTAAGTCTAAGCTTGCTAATCATACTCTTCTACCGAACAAGTAACAACCAGAGACCAACACTAAATTCCTGGGTTGACTTTGCTCAGCAGAGACTGCAGGGCCCAGAAAACATCTGAGAGGACTCAGAGAAAAAGAAAGGAGTAAAAAATGACAAAAGCCAAACTTTAATTATCATCTGCTGAAATCAGTGAGTACTCAAGGACAAGAGGAGAGAGGAACATTTGACTAAAATAGAGGAAAACATTAGGAAAGAGAACAGAGATTGCAAACATCTGGCAACAGCCTGAGCCTCTATCCTACAGGCACTGCATTTTTTTTCCCATGTATTTTTCACTCCCAACATCTCTGACATTGTTGGACATCTGGCCAAGTGTCAGCCAGGAGCATTTTCTCCCAGAACATACTGTCTTCTTGGGTAAATACGTCAGAACTTATTCCTACTAAGTATTAAAAACAGGTTTATAACTTCACCCCAGATTTTATTAGGGTACCACACGAGGCTGTAAGGTCTCTTGAAAAAAGCCCTGTATCATCTCTGCACTAGAAGTTAACTTACTTATCTGTTGACGGTGCCTGACCACAGCAAGTGACTTGATTTAAACAGTACTGATATGCACTGCATGCAGTGCTCAAGTTCTCCATTCCCATTTCCAATTCACTTTCAAAACTGGCTTACCTAAACAAGAGATCTTCCCCGAAACTGACGCCAAAAACTGAGAGAAGGTCACATCCATGACTGGTCTGTCTCTAACAGTAACAGGGAACACTTTGGGTTTCAAAGCCAATCCTGCTCTGGTCTCAGCCTCTGGAATAATTACCTGCAGAGTACAGGTCATCAGCACATCACCAGCTTTTAAATACCAAACATATCCAACTCTGCTGAATTCAAATAACTTATCAGAAATTAGAAAATGGATATTTAACTGTAAGTCACAGGCAAAGCAAAACCAGCCTCCCAAATATGCTTTTCAAAATTCTGTATTAAAAATTCTCCAAAGAATTGCAAAAATTCTGAACTAAGAATGCTACGGAGAGATCAGTTTCAAAAGTCTGGGTGAGTTTCCACTGTGAGGTCTATCTACTCCTGCTCCCACATTAGGCTATCTCATCATCCATAAGAACAGCCAGAAACCTCACAACTGTGCACTTCCTTATCTTTCAGCCTGCACTGCCCTCCACAATACAAGATTCATGGTGGTTGTGCTACAGGTTCTGCTGTGACCTGTAATCTCAGGAACCATTGAGAGACCTGAAAAAGGCACACACTACATGTCTCATTCTTGGCACAAGAAAACACACGAAGAAGTGATCTAAGGGACATTATGAGTAGAGGTAAAACCCTTCAATCACAATGGCCTGATCTTTTAACAAGTGTAAAGGGAAAGGAGCGTAAGAATTTCTGCTTATGAAAAAGAAAAAAGCAAAACAAGCAAACAAAAAAAAAAAACACCCATCACTGTTTAAATAATGCAAACAGGAGAAAATGGCCAAGAAAATCTAAGTTCACCTTCTCTCATTTTAAAAATTAAATGTTTTAAATATTCTAAAACCTCAACAGTCTTACAACAAAGAAATGGAAGCTCATTCTTACCTTTACATTGTATGTACCCGATTTTGCTTTAAAACAAAATGCTCCATGAGGGTCTGTTTCTGTTGTAACCAGTGATGCTTTGTCCTTGTCTTGAGGCATCATGGTTACCTTATATTTATTCATCTGCTTGACTGTGTCAGGTAAACGAGTTACCGAGATCCGGCCGCACACACTGAATCTTTAAAATAAATGCCAGCCATGAGAATACATATATTGGTTTGACAAAATTCATAAAAAATACCTGTTTTAAAATTTACTTGAAAAGCAAACCTCATTATGTTGAGGAACTAATGCATGAATTGGAATGAATTCCTCCTGAAAGCATTATGAAAGAGATAATGTAAGTGGACACGGTGGGGGAAGTGCTAACTCATGTATGATTAATGGGATGTCTTCTGTTACAATGGAGTCACCATGATGTTATGTTTTTATTTTTAAGCAACTTGCTTCACCCTTTTTTTCCCCCAGTCATGCATCTTAAGCCTTTTCTTTTCCTTTTTTTCTTTTTTTTTTGGGGGGAAAGGAAGGGAGGAGGAGTGCTAGGCAGGCAATTGACTTAAGATTTTAAGTGGTTTGATATGTTTTGAGCTAAAGATCACAAACATGATAGGTAATTCACTGGAACACAACCCTGCCACACTGTATTTGTAAAAACACAAGACAAGATGACAAATTAGAAGCCATTAGAAGTTTAACTTTTCACCTTCAACAGCACAACATATTTAGTGACTGAAAAATCCTGTAACTGATCATTTAACAACACAGTTTTTTCTAATTAGCTAGCTGAGTCTGCACAAGCTAGTTGCCATTTGTCTCATCAATTTTCTAGTTTTCAATTCTCTTGAAGGCTGCCACTATTTCCTCCCAAGGAGAAGCCCCTGGGCACGGAACCATGCTCCCTTTGTCTTTCTGAGCTCACACTACCTCCCACCACTGCACAGCATTACACTCCCAAAATCATCCTGTTCCCATTATACAGGCTTTTGCCTAAGAGTCAAAGAATCACAAAAAATAAAACAAACCCACAATTCACATAAAACAACTATGACCTTAAAAGTGGTGAGTACTAACACGTAGAGGTTTGGTACACCACTGTATTCCAGTTATGCAACTCCACTCTCACACAGGAGGAGGGTATCTGAAGTACAGTATCAGTGGCAACAAACTCTCATGGTTCACATACTGTTCTATAATTATTCAACATCCCCATGTTTCAGTGCCTTCGTCTGCAAAGGAGAGGTTACTAAAAAGGTGCTCTAAGGTTTAGCTAGTATTGAGCAAAGCACTATGGATAAAACATTGTCTTGCACTTATGCTGTCCTATTTCCTTCGAATATCTTGAGCAGCATTTAACTCCTAACAACAGAACACAAGACCAGGCACGACATGAGAAAGGACCACCCATTTTCAAGACCTTGTCCACATATCAATTTACATTTTCAGGACACCAGCACTTACCCTGTTGCAATGATATTTGCTAGCTGAGGTGTATTTGGTGCAATCTTCACTGTGACAGTATCAAAGAAGAGATGTTCTTTCTTGGCATGAATTGTGTATGTACCTGTTGTTATGTTCTCAAGACGGAAAGATCCATCAGCTTTTGTTTTTACTGGAACAGATAAAGCAAGGAAGTTTAAAAACAGAGCACGTTTTCACAGTCTATCTTTGTGTGTCAGAAGAGCCAGAGGGCATCCGCTGCTTTAGACTACTTTTAATTTAAACTGCACAGCAAAGAAACAGTATGATGTTTCTCACTAGACCAACCTTCATTTCTGTATTACAAAGGAACGTTTCCAGTTCGGCATGTGTTTGAAGGAAATTATAAGAAATTCTTTACTGCAAAACAAATGAGTAGCCAATACTCTCATCTAAGTCAGAAAATGTAAAATTTGACTGTATGAAAATCACTGTAATATTATGAATAAATTATGAAAAAAGTAGTGTATTATCCTGAAGTTTTCATTCCATCACATACCCTACTACTCCTGTACTTGAGCTTATTAAAGACTTCCCTGTAGCAACACAGATGAAGACCACTGCATACCTTTAATCTGATTGTTTAGAGTCACAGTGGCATCAGCAACTCCTTCTCCTTCAGGACCATTCAATACCCTGCCTGTGACAGAGAAACCCATCACATGGAAAACAGGCTGAAATGGGAAAGAAAGTTAACATTAATCTTTATCCAGTAAAAGCATTTACATGTCTACAGCAATCAACATATATTGTTTTTCACCTCACATGTGTAAGAGAAATTTATTTCTAGATTCAGGAAAAAAAATCACGAGGATAATCACAATGAAAGTGTGCATCTAACTTGAGACGTACTTTCCCACTAAGTAAAGGCACCAGTTCTCAAGTTATCTGCATCAGCACAGTTCAGAAGTCTCAAATCATACATCATAACGCTGTTACTCAAAACATTCTGCAAACCATACAAATTTACAAGTCTTTCTTGACAGATATGATAATGTGGATGAGTAAATTTAATCAACCAGAAAGGTTACTGCCTGTTTGCAACACAGACACAAAAGTGAACACAGTAGACAGCTTTTCCCTATTTTGTTTCTTCTTAGTAAAAGCAAATGAAGCGTAGGAAATACAGCATAATGTCAGATATTGTTGTCTACCTGCTGGGCAAGAGGCTATCTGTAACAAATCTCTTTAAGCTTCTTACAAAGAAGTTTTTCCACAGCCCATCTGCTTTCTGCTAAGATCAGTTAGACTTTCACAGGAATGAATGGCACAAACAAGACTTCTCTTACCTCAATTTGTAAACTGTCATGTTCTACAAAGAAGTCCAATCTAGATGGCGCAACATCAAAGGTAATTCTCTCTCCTCTGTAGAACGGTATCTGAAAGGAGAACACATTGCTCTGACTGAAGAAGTTACAACATCAGAATTTTTCTCCTTTACCATTTTCCATGTCCTTATCACTAACAGACGCCTCCACGAATGACCAAATGGGCTGCAAACTTGATGGAAAAATAACTCAGAGTGACAGAGACAAAAATAAAGGCGGTATTTCAAGAATGTTTGATGGAAACCATATGAGATTATATGAAGAAACAGAAAAATAACCCTCCACTCAGAATACAGCAACGGTACTTGGATGTGTGAGAGCTTACAGAGTGTTTACATAAGAGAATATGTCATCACTAAAGGATTAAAGGAATGAGACAAACTTGGATCCCACTTCTAGATCATGCAGGCTAAGACTGCAAGACCATCGTTTCAGGCACTGCACAGACAACCATGCTCTCACACTACCTGGACATAATGAAGAGAACAGACGAAAAAGAAAACAAAACTTAGAGGGTGCGAGGTGGCTGTAGCCAGCTGAAACTTTCAGCCTGCCATCAGCCCCTAGGGGTGGTTCTCTGACTGGCCAAAGTATTAAAGTGATTTGCAAACAAGTCCTTCCTCAGAAATCACACCACAGAGTCCTACCACAGCAACTTATTTCACTGCCAAATGCTTTAGACTGGAGTCTCCTTTTCCAATTATTTCACTCTATTAAAAATATTTCAATTCTGTTTTAATTCTTTTAACTAATTAATAGCTACAAAATTACGCATGATCTAGCTTAGAAAGCAAAAGTTAACAACTCAATGGATAAACAAGCAATGAACTTCCTAGCTACATACCACAGTGTATTTCCCACTTGGAAGGGAAAGAAAGCTGAAAGACCCATCTTCTTTTGATACAACATTGCACAAATAGGAGAGAGACTCATCTCTTGACTGGAATCCATCCACAGGAGAAATATTGCAGCCCACAACATCCTGTGTCAATAAATGGGAGAACAGAGAAAATAATTTGGGGGCATGTAGGATGACTCAAAATACTGTACTGTGAATGAAGGATGGGAAGTACAAAAACCATTTTAAATGCCAAGTTTGATAACATGGCTCACAATTCTTGTAAAGGTAAAAGAGATAAAACAACCAATAATCAACCTTACGGCAACAAGGACAGAAAACTGGGAAATTCAACATCCCCCAGTACCCTAGAACTGCACTGCATGTCTTAACATTAATTGACTTCAGTTCTGAGAACAAAGTTAACATTACAGAACAGAGCTCTACTCTGCATATTAAATCACAGTACACAACCAAACGTTCCATAACCTTTTCACAAATAACACACTTTTAAAATGGCAACAAAAACTGCTGAGCTTTGTTTTCATATCAGAAGAGCATAAAGCAATTAAGATCTTATATTGAAGTCAAATTACAGCTACTGCACAGTGGAATTCAGAGTTTGTTTGGCAATATCTAGAGTCTTTTTCCAGAAGCTCATCTTTCACAATGGAGGATTGCCATTCTCAGGAGAGGACATATTTACTAACCAACATTTAACATGCAGAAAGGTGTAACTGGAAAAATATTGCCCTAAAACTGTAGCCCTTAACACTGCTGACCCGCAAGGAAAATAGAGAACAATAACATGCAGTGAACTAATTTCTATTTTGCACCTGTTGCCTGCTTCAGCTCAAGTCTTAATTTTCTATGCCCCTGAACAACCTGAGTGTTGGGAAACTTGGAAGTTTGGAAAAAATGATGGAAAGAGTTTAGAAGAGTTGAAATTAAAATAAACTTCTAATTTCTTATGTCTGAAATGTTATTTCATGAAATGTGCCTCAACGTTGCCAACTTTTAAACAGATAGCTACAATGTCACACATCTGAGTAATTCCAGGGAAGTCCTGAAAACTCAGCACATACACAAATGTTTGTAATACAAGGGCCTTGCTGCAAAACAGAAACAAATATAAAAACCCACAAAAAAACAGCCGGAAGGGTTGTGTAGTTTATGTATTCTATAAGCCAAGCTCAATGATGGATAGAGGTAAGTGACAGTGTACTATGAGTCCATGAGCTATTTAGCTGCTTTCCACGTTATCTCCATACTCACACTGAAGAGGTTCTGACAGACCATTACCTCTTTGGTGACCGAGGAAGAGAAAAGCAGGAACATGACCCCTTTCATTGGTTCTCCATCACTCCTTACTGACCCAGACACATTGTAGCCAGCAACAATCAGGGGGCTAGCAGCATAAGCATTGGAACTGGTCACCCTTACCACTGTGTTTGACTGAAATACAGGAGCACATACATTTGCATCAGAAGTAGATATTAGATCTCATTTACAGCACTCAGTAACAATCAGAGGCTAAATATTAAACATCATAAACAGAAGAAGACAGAGCAGCACTACTCAAAGAGAATTCACAAGCTATTCAAAACAGAAAGATACTAAAGCAAAGATATGACTGCAAAACAGCATTTTTACTGTTTTTCTGTTTCAGAGCTCAGAAAGCAAACAGTCTGAGAGGAAAGGATTAAAGCATCTCCATAAGCTCCAATCTCCTACAAAATGTACAGGATTAGAAAACATAAAACAAGAGCTCATGTGCCAGTCCTCCCCCAGCTGGCTCCACTATCTCCACATAAGGCCTGCACAAGGCAGCTTCTTGCCTGTCTCAGCTAAATTCAGGAAAATTGCATTAACCTAGTCCACTCAAACTCTTGTTCATGGCAGCTGATCAAGACAAGGTCTAGCCAATACGCCCTCACTAAGCACGTAAACCAGAACTTTTTTAGGTTCTAACCTCTTTCAACATCCAGGTGGGATGAGATGCAAAGATTTCATATTCGCCAGGAAGCACTTTAAAGAAAGCAAACCTGTTAAGCAAGAAAAAGGTGATGTTGCTTAAGAAACCATCATTAATACCTGCTTACAGAAAAGCAATTCATACTCTCAGCACGTTCCAGAACTTCCATAATCTCAATTGATATGGCAGAAATGAAAGAATCTTGTGTAAATTAAAAGAGGAGGCATGCACACATGCATATTCCCATACTCACTTTCCTCCAGGTTGGGTAACAGTTGCTTGTATGTTCACATCACTGCCAGCATTTCTCAGGACAACCTGGACTCCAGCAGGACCTAATGCCTGACCTTTGCTGAGAACCTGTCAAAATGAAGAGAAACCAGTGTACGAGTGGATAACAACTTGCAGAGGTAAAGCAGAATGTTTTTATAGAGGTAGAACTAGCATAAGTTGGAATAAATAAAAATAAAGGACTCTAACCTTTCCATTCACAGAAAACCCTGTAAACACAAAGTTAATATCGCCTCCCTTTGTGCAAATGTCATTAATGGCATCCACATGGATGTCTACACTGGTCGGTTCTGGAGGGGAAGAACAATGAAAGAGCATGGTAGTTAGCAACAGAGGAATCACAGAGCAACTCTGCTTCAGCTTTACAAAACTCACAGAAATGCACTAACTCAAGCACATTAGTTATGCTCTGGAAGCCTTACCTTAGCCAAGTTAACTACCCACAAATTCTGATATTGATAATCCTTCCCCCTTTCACCTCCCACTAAAGCCATTTTTATCAAAAACGCACATTGCTCTGTGTCAGTGCATGTGTTACTTTGTCAGTGTCTACCTTACAGCTCTATTTTCCTCCTGAACCGTAAGTACCTTTATTAAAACCACACAGTAGGGTGCTTATGTGTTTTGAACAGCATGTGATTTTCCCTGCCAACTGCAAGCTAGCAGTAGTTGAAGTCCCACACTGCAAATACACTGTCCCATTATAAGAAGAGATATGAGCGCTTACCAAAACTCCACCCTAGGGGAGGCTCAATTTTAAGAATGAAATCCCCCTGAAAATAAAAAAGAAATAACAGTTTTCACTGATCTGAATTCAATTTAGCTGAAGGATGAAAAAAAAATCAGAACACAAGCATCATGCTGCAGAGAGTAATACAAGACTCGTGTCCCATTCTCCAATCCTTCCACCTACTGAAATGCTCTGTTCAAAGAAGCTGCAGTATCTACGCAGACAGGCTGGGATGCTGGGCTCACATCCAGCCAGCTAAGAGCAAGAGTTAAGCAGCATCGTGTTTATACCGCTTCTACATCAAACCTGGCTCATGCACAAACAGTTCAGTGTTAGAAAATGTTCAAATCTCTCTACCTGCCTCAACAGATGTGCTCTAAATCTGCCTTTACTGTTCCCACTAGGTGGTCCTACTCAACCGTTCTGCCCAAACAGGAGACAACAAAATCCCAATCCTATTAAAAGCTCTGTACCAAAGAGGCATTAATCTAGACAGAGATCATTAAATCAGTGGGGACCACGTGTTCTGAAGTTCATCCACTACAAGGCTCTGAGATCTAAGAACAAAACTACTGAAATTAAAAATGGTCTTATGTCCTCAGATTTAGAGGGGAATGACTTATTTCTGAACTGTAAGTTAAACAATTCTTTAAAAGAGCAAAACACTTAGACCTCTTGAAGGCAGCTTTAATTTGAATGTAAACATTTTTCCAGCCTAAACAGACATCAAATTCCTACTATATTCCGAACTTCTGATTTCATTATTTTAATGCTTAAGACATTTCTAACATTTGCAATTAGTCATTCAAGTTATTTTCAGTTCAGTCACACCAAACAACACGCAGCATGGCAGATAGCTGAGAGCTCTGTGTGTACTCAGGCTGCACGAGCCTGCACAGTGTGCGTGCAGCTGCCGGCAGCACACGGCTGGCAGTAACCACAGCTCCTCAGGCTCCAGTCCCTCACTGCAGCCAAAGCTACCTGGCTTTCCTCACAAAAACACCTATCACTGAGAAATAAAACAACTGCATTACAAATTAAAAAAAAAAAAAACAAAAAAAAACCAAAAGAAAGTTCAATCCAAGACTGACTACATACGTAGGGACCCCAGCATCCCACCGGCACTGCTCGCTGCTCTGGTGCTCTGCGGGCAGGGGGGCACGGCCTGTCAGCTCCTTACCTTGTCATAGAGGGGAATCATGAAATACCCGTTGTTTGGAGCGCAGTCTGTTTGGTATTTGAGAGTACCATGCTTTGTATACAATTTAATCTATAAGAAACAAACATAAACACAAAGAGATTGTAAGAAATGTGCACAAAGCTGCAATCAGGCATTCCCTAAGCAGGTGGCAGAAGCGTGTCCCTGGGGCTGGAGGGTATGAGGGCAGAGCTCTGCTGCAGGGCTGCACTCTGCCAGGAGGAACCCAGCAAAGAGCGAAGTTCTGGGCTCGGGAGAGATCAGGGAGCACTTAAATCAGACCCCCGCTTCAAACGAGACCGCCCCACAACAAGGCCGGCTGCGGCGGCGCGGGGTCAGGCCGAGCTGCCGCAGCTCCAGGGAAGGACCCGAGGCTGCAGTCACGCCCGGGCGCTGCGGGAGGGGCGGCGGCGCGCACCTCGATCAGGGAGTAGTTGATCTCCACGTCGGACTTGACGAAGCCGCCGCAGCCCACCACGATGTCCTCGGAGCCCCGCGCCAGGGCGCAGCATAGCGCGCANGCCCCTGCCTCGCTCCATGTCCTCGTCCCCGCCTCCCTCCCCGTGTCCGAGAGCCCTTCACCCCGTGCCGGCGCCCGGGCGGACTTTGCTCGCTGCCCGGAACGGGGCCCCTCCGGCACGCAGCTCCCCTGGCGCCGAGCGGGAAGGGGCTCTCGGCCGCTTTCAGTCACAAATCGCTTTTCCCGAGGCGGCACCGCGCGTGGGGCGGACGGGGCCGCTCCCCTCGAGGGCTCCGCGGGACTCGGGGCCATGGGGGCCACGTGGCTGTGCGGCGCCCGGGAGGGCCCGGCCGGGCTCTGGGTGAGTGAGCGCCGCCGGGGCCCCGTCCTGCGAGAGCGCAGCCCCGGCCCGGCCTGGCCGCGGGGTGCCGGGGGGGGGGAGGCGCGCACCTAGGGGACTGTGAGGCTGGAGTTGTCACCGCAGGAGTGTGTCCATTAGAGGCAGCTCTCAGCGACAATCTTCTCCCACACACAGCACAACCTCATTCTTCACCCCGCTGGAGTAAACTGGAGTGGTGTGGGCACGCGCAGTCCGACGGCACTGCCGGAAGGGTACTGAAATACGCCTCGATCCGTGTATTGTCTTCAGAAAATATGTGCAGTGACCCAGTACAGAAATTCCTTTACCAGGGCTCTGATGAGTTATTAGTCCATGCCCACGTGGATTTCCATCCTCCAGGCTGGTAACTCCAGGCTGGTAACATAATTTGGGAGCCGTTACCTGTCTGCTCCCCAGGTAGTTTCTTTCCCCTGGCCTTGCTTTGCACCATACCCTCCCCATAGACGAAAGGACTCAAATTGCCTCCACAAGCTGCTGGAGGAAAATACCCCATTTTGCTCAAAGCAGGAACAGGAGTGCTCCAAGCAGCCCCACCTTTTCCAGAGGAATTGCAGGCTGAGTTTGTCCCCCCTGGCTGCCCAGACTTTGCTGTAGATCACTTAAGGAGCGCTGGTAAACACTGCTCAGAAACAGAGAGCTGCAGGTTCCTTTGGGATCAGGGTGATCTGCAATGTGGTTAGCACCCCTGAACAAACAGGCCATTGTTCCTCTGGTGCCAGCAGATCATGTAGGAATACTCCTTCGGCCACACCAGTTCAAAATTTTGGGCCGTGTTACTCTGTGAGTGGTTCTTTTACGTGCACAAGTACCAGCGCCTCTGAGGCTGAGCAGGCAAACCAGAGCCTGCTCCGAGTACCTGGGTGACCCTGACTCACTGCAGTGTGACCCGGCCCCTGGGTCTGCCTGGTTGAGACCGCTGCTGTTAATTTAAGCCGGATGCTTTGAGTCTTCCCTCTCACCTGTCCATTGGCAGCTGCTGTATTGCTGGCATTATTATGTGAGGTGAGATCCAACTGTTTGGTCAAAGAAATTATTATTGGATTATAAACAGAGTTGGGGAAATGCAGCTGTGATGCAGTTTATGCTCCAGGACATTTCTTTCCTCCTTATCTCTATTGCAGCAGGCGTTCTCTACTGACCCTCCTGATGGTTCCCAAATGCCAATAATCTTTTTGATTCCAAAATTATTTTTTCTCATTCTGCATTCACTAACTTAAATTTGCTCTCTCTTTTTTTTTTCCTCTTCAGTTCTGATACATGCTGTGTTTTCTTTGGCATCTTTCACTTTTCAAACCTTTTTTCCTCTCTTTCCATTTCCATTCCCTGCAAAATGCCACTGCTGATCCCTCTCCCGTGGCATCTTATATTCTTGAGTAGCTCCTCTGTTGCCAAATGTTTTTCACATTTGAGACTCTAAATCAAGATCCTCTGACATCTCACTTGGAGTATTAGCACTTCGCGTTGGCTGGTGAAATTCCACATATGTTAGCGTTACTGTTTCACTTCTGTGTTGGTTCTGTGACAGGACTGGAACCAGACATGGTACACAAACACCCCAAGATTTACCTGGTGCTTCGAGAACACAGTCATTGCTTGGATCCCCTGTGCCTACCTGTGGATCTGTTTTCCCTTCTACTACTTGTATCTTCGACACAAAGACAAAGGTTATATCAGGATGTCCTGCATCTTCAAAACCAAAATGGTAAAGGTGGAGGATGGGGTTTGATCCTTACATTATTGCAACTTTAATGCGTAACTTAATTTTTATAAACCATTAACTCATTTCTAATGATCCACCTCTGTGTTTGTGTTGACATTTACTCAGTCAGGTAAAGTCATAGATCAAGTAAACCCTCAGGAATAACTGTCACAAGATCTTCTCCCCTAATACTTCCATGTGGTTTCCTGCTACTTCCCATAATGCTCTCTATCCCAAACCTGCTTTTACCTCTCCAGTCTTACAGCCCAGGCTGCTTGGAGCAGTCAGTTCAGTAGATCAGCTCAGCGTCATTTCACTCTGCTCCAATATGTGTTTGTTGTCTCGTCCCCAGGTCCTTGGATTCCTCCTGGTGATACTGTGTTTTTCTAATGTCTTCTTTGTACTATGGGAAATAAGCCAAGGAATCCCACGGACTCCAACATTCTTCATTAGCCCCGCAGTGCTGGGGATCACAATGGTAATTCTTGTTTTGTTCTGTCTGTGTGTGGCCCAGCTGAGCCCTCCTGGGGCAGTTTGGGTATGTCCCATGTTTCTCAGTGTCTTTAAGCACAAAGATAGCTGATGGGGAATAGAAGGCTGGAGCTACGCTTTATGAGTTTCTGCTGTATGGAGCAGCAGGGGATTGGAGTTGAGGCAGTGGATCTACAGCTGCATTACACAGCTCCGTGTGTTGAGTACACCCCACAAGAGCCAAAGCAGCAATATTTAGAAAGAGGTTTTACAACAACAGGATGAGGTCTGGTTTCCCACAGCTACAGTATGTGATGAAGTATGGTCAGCATCTGAATTAATGAAATGGGATTTCTTTTTGACTGAATGCCTATCCTCCCCTTCTGTCATTGCATCTTCATAGCCTAGAGCCTTCCAGCCTGTTTGGCCCAGTTGTGGTGTTATTATTTGCTCTTCAGTAGTGCCATTCTGCAGTGCAAAACTGCTCATATGCAAAATGCCTTCAGTTTTAGCATTTTAGGAACAATACTTCAACTCTGAGCATCTTGAAATGTTTGCACAAGGAACTAACTGATTTTGCTTTATTGTGTCCATTAACTTGATAATGTTTGGCATTCCCCTACCAGCTATTTAAGTGGAGGTATTTCTGCTTCCTCCCAGATCCTCGCCATGTTCCTTACTCAGGCGGAAAGAATGATGGGCATCCAGTCTTCAGGCATCATGTTGATTTATTGGCTGCTCTCATTCTTGTCTGCGGTTGTGATGTTTAGTTCCAAAATCCAACATGGCCTGGAAAGAGTAAGTGAGATCACGCATCTGTAACATGGGAGGGTATGAAGGCTCTCAGCAATATGGCTCTTTTTGCCTCATTGATTGTGAGGCGAAGAACTGAATTCCTTTCTTAACATCTGTTCTGAGAAAAATGATTAATGACTCTGTGATCTCCACTCGTGTTATCCCTTTCAATATAGATAGAGCATGATTTTCTGAGAGTTCAGCAGATTTCACATATGAATGAAAGCAAAATGAACATAAACACTGTTACTAAATCCAGCTTTATGCTCAGGCTCTTGGCCTCCAGTAGAATTAACAATTTACCACTTCTTGCTAAGAAATAAATACTCTGATTTTTTTTTTTTTTTTTACCTTTCTCAGTCACAGAATTGATTAGTGGGCCTTTCCTGGAGCCTCCTACACCCTTCTTAATGAAACCTGGCAGCTGCTTCATTCTATCAACAATTTATCCCAGTATGTGAGCAGAGCACTATCTATCTATGCCTCAAAGCACCAAAAGTTCCCTGAACCATTATGCAGTGTGGACATTCGACTTGACTATGCTGTGTGGTCTCATGATAAAACTGTCACTATAAATGATAAATGAGTTCATTATTCAGTAGTTACTGGTGTTCCAGAAGTTACCTATTTCAATAGCTATACATGACTATAGTTTAAATAAATGCAAGTACAAAAAATATACCCCATCCTTCAAACAAAAACTCAGAGCTTATGGCTTGTAGAGTATGAGAAGCCGTATTTCTCCATTAATTTCACAAAGGATTTTTACCTCATTCTGAACAATATTCTGCTTCTTAGGGGTTCTTGGAAGACCTTTTCCACCATGTTGTCACTTACCTTTACACGAGCCTGATGCTGGGTGAACTTGTGTTATTCTGCTTAGTCGATCACCCTCCCTTCTTCTCCACAGCTGTCAGCAGTCCTGTAAGTATAGTGTAGCTTTTCAAAATGCTTTGCTTCATTGCTCAGACAGGATTTTAAACTTCTGGGGATACACAGGAACATGATTGTCTGGGAGATGCAAAATGCATCATTCTGTATGGAGGCCTATAGTTTTAAGAGGTAACCATTAGGATTGGGGATAACAAGTCCATCCCTCTATGTATGTTTTGAAAGGCTAATGACCTATCCAGACTCTTGCTTGTTTTCACTGAAACCAGTACACAGAGTTTATTTTGCTTCTCCATGGTCTTCTGTAAACTAGTGTGTTCCTCTGTCTGAGGTATGAGTATGGCAGAACTCTGTGCTTCAGAAAGTCTTTGGATATGAAGGATGATATTCTGAGACATTATTCAAAGTCTAATTCTCCAATCTCATTGATCCTCCACAACATATTTACACTGTCAAGGGCAATGAATGGGGGCTGGGTAGCCTTTTGATTGCTTTCCTTGGGAACTGCAGAAGGGACGTCATCTGACACATTCTCTTTTCTCTATATAAATATCATCCATGTTTTTCCTTCCATCAGAATCAGTGTCCAGAAGCCAGCAGCACTTTTCTGTCCAAAATCACATACTGGTGGTTCTCTGGGTAAGAAAACAGTGAAAAGACATGGTTTTGCTATAATGTCAGAAAAGAACAGCAGCACAAGAGGGAGTGTAGATGAAAACCAGTCGGAAGCATCTCAGCCCCTGAGTTAGCTTATGTAGTGAGGTTTTAATTCCTTCTCTGGGGACCTGAGGTATTCACACAAGATCAAATTATAAAAATTTAGCTTATTTTTCTCAAAATAGTTTAAAGCACAAATTTGTGATTCTAGATAATTCCTTACTTCTAACTACCCTCCCAGTGCCTTCTTAATCTTCAAATAGAGCTCAGTAATCTCAAAAGATCATTGTACACCAGCCACAGCCCTGCCAGACCTTCCTGTAAGAAATGCTGGGCAGAGAGAAAGCATTGGAAAAGAATTTTGGCCCAGCCTCCTGCTTAGCATTCAGAAGGAAAATGATTACGTACCTTGGGACATTATGTCAGCAATAGTAGTGCCTCCTCAGTTCCACTGAGCCACAAAGTAAGTTAAAATAAACATTGTCCCCCACTGCCCAAGACATCTAAATATTAGTACATATTCAGGGAAAAGCTATTCCTAAGCAGTACTTTTGGAACTCACTGTGGAGCGCTAACTTAAAGCCCATCTGTTTTGAAAATATTACACGTGCAACAAATTCTTCTGTGCTTACTTTACAGCTGTCTGGGTGTTTTCCAGGCTTGTGTGGAAAGGCTATCGGCAGCCCTTGGGGGTGGATGACCTGTGGGCAGTGAGGAAAGAGGATTCCTCTGCAGAAATTGTTGCCTGGGCTGAGAGGGAGTGGAAGAAGTATCACAGCAGAACAAAGCAGTGAGTACTTGGTCTAGGGAGTGTGTCATGGATTCAGCTGGGCAGTTTCTCTCTCCGTTAGATAACGTAAACAATAATGCTCGCAGGGGCTGACATGCCATCTCTGAACAGGCTTGAAGCCTTTCCACTCCCCACAGAGTGACAGACTGCTTCAGTACACGCTAAGGTTCTGAATGTGAGTTTTGTTGTTGCTTCCAGCACATATGGAAGCATCTTGTCTATCTGGACAAGATAATGTTTGAAACATTCAATCCCACTGAGTTACTTGTCTATTAAACAAGAAGAAAAAGATAGTTACTCAGATTTTGTATAGACTGTTTGCTATGAAAATGTGGGAGTCTTCTCTAGTTGATGAACCCTTAGTGAGTTCCTTTGGGCAGAACCAGTTTCCAGATGTTGAAGTATGCTGGAGATCATCTTTTAATTCCTGGAAGCTTGGAGCTGTAACTTTTTTTAGAGGGATAATTTTTTGACCTGCATTTATACTGGACATGGTATAAGATCCAGTTTGAGATATTTAATGATTTTTTGAAATCACAAGGTCTAATTTCTCCAATTACAGATAGCTTTTCCATTGCTTCTTTCTTTAGAAAAATGGAGTCTGCAACTTTTAAAAAGAGTGGTACAGCAGAAGCTGAAGAGACAGAAGTTCTACTGCAGTCAGAGCACAGTCAGAGCAGGCCCTTACTGCAAGCATTTTGGAGCATGTTTGGAACCTATTTCCTTCTCAGCACCCTCTGTTTAGTTATCTGTGATATCTTCTTGTTCTCCATCCCAAAGATACTGAGGTATGTGCCTATTTAGAATTTATTTCTCAAAGGAAACACCACATGTATAAGATTGCTGCGTACATGAGCTCACCCAGAGATATATATGCCAGCACTCACAGAGGTAGATACGTAGACACTATCTTTTGAAATCTCTGATTGTTGTTGAAAGGGACTGGATTATCATTTGTGCTAAGCCCACAGTGAATTCAATGAAAAAAGACATCCCTTTCTAAAGCTGTGCACACTTTCTCCACTGCTGTATTCCAACAGTGGATACGACCAGTTGCACTAAGCTTTGTGACAACTTTGCTAGAACAGGAGTGAGAATTATTTGATGACAGCCATTGCACAGGCTATTAGCCATTTGCTGTAGACTTCAGGCTCTGTGTTCCCTGACTAATTATAAAGCATACAGTTGTGCATCCTACACATCTTAAATAGCATCTTTAGTCAGTTGTTTGTACAACACAAACCTGCATTGCAGTGTATTTTCAAGGGCAATATCACTTCTCAGTCATTAGAAGAAGCTGTGGAAATTTCAATGACTTCCTTAGATTCTCACTCCTTATTTGCATATTCCTGAAAAATTCATGTAATTCAGGAGCCATCCTTTACTCTGAAAATGAAGTCTCTTCTCAGAAGAAGAGGCTGAGATTACTTCAAAACCAAGAGTGGCTTAATGTCAAAAATCAAGATCAGTTTGCCCATCTCTTCTACTATTTTACTGACAAAGGTCAGCTAGAGAATACAGAAAAATCGCTGGTATTCCTGCATTTCTGATATATCATCAGTTTGACATGGATTCATCAACATTTTGCTCCTGTCTTGCAGCCTTTTCCTGGAGTTCATCGAAGACCAAGAAGCCCCCAGCTGGCATGGTTATTTCTATGCCTTCATTATGGTCCTATTAGCTTGCCTCCAGACTCTGTTTGAACAACGATATATGTACATGTGTCTTGTTCTGGGACTGAGACTGAAAACTGCAGTAACAGGGCTTGTGTACAGAAAGGTGAGTCTGTAAGCTCCTTTCCAACTTCATCTTTTTTTCCTAGCCCTACATTAGTAATTATGACTTTGTTACACTGTTCTCAACAATATCAGGGAAGATGTTATTAGAAATCTATTTCTAACGTGTAATTCTGTGCTATATTCATCTCTGAACAGTGTGTGAGGTATTTTACTGTTTGTTTTTCAGATCTTACCTCTGAAGTGAAAGCCAAGAAAAGGAAACAACATAAGCTTATATACTGTAGATTATAGTTGGGGAAGGGGGTAAATTTTTCATCCTAAAGTGAAAGTCACATATTCCAGGCAACAGCACATTTTCAGTTCCTGCTATTTGACCTTTTTCTCTTTTTCTTTTCTTTATAAGGCAAAGAAAGTTATTTGATTTTTGGATCAAAGCTGTTGCTTGACTATGCTTTTCCTTTCTTCTCTACCCTGTCTAGATCCTAATCATGTCAAATGCATCAAGGAAAGCAGTAACAGCAGGTGAAATTGTTAATCTGGTATCTGTTGATGTCCAAAAGCTAATGGATCTCATTATCTATTTTAATGGGACCTGGCTTGCTCCTATTCGGATTATCATCTGCTTTGTCTTCTTGTGGCAGGTAAAATACAATGACATTACACATCAGTCCTTTTCTATCTTAGGTACCACAGGAAAAAGAAGCTTTCAAAATTCTTAGAGCTTTGCTGGTCTGAACAACTTGAAATTGCCATGTTTTTCTTAGCTGTGGTACATGGGGAATTCACTCCTATTGTTAGAAGTTGTTTTTATTAGTACAGAATCCATACCTGATCCTTCACTTCATTTTCTTACCTGTGTATTCAGTATTCAGTCTCTTTTAGGGAAAAGACTGTAAGTATAATTGTTCTGAGCTGACTGATGAACTTCGACCGGAGATTTTCCTTTGTCTGCTCTCGTTTCAATCAAAATGTAGAGGCCCACTCTAGGCTGCAAGTTCAGTTGAGGCTCTTCTGCATAGTAACAGAATATAAAGAAAAATGGTCTGTAGTGACAACTTGATGTACTTCATCCTCAACGTTCGTTACCATAAAATCAGTGAAAGAGTGTGAAGCAAAGTTATATGATATTCAAAAAGAGTATTGGATAAGCTGAATTTCATAGCTATCAAGGAATTTTGCAAGGAGAGAGCAAAACCTGAATTAGAATGAGGGATGGTAATCTAAGAGATCCCTTTTTCCGCTAATTAAATTTATGATATTTTCTCAGTAGGAAAAAGTCTTATTTCTTAGCTCCTGTTTTTGGCAGCATGCAAAGCGGAAGTATGAGCACAACAGAGACAGCTGATTTCTAGGAGCTTTCCAGAGGCCTTTGAGACCTTCCTTCGCTAAGTGTGATGGACCATGCCTTGTGCCTCATGAGATACTGTGACCCTGGAAAGTAAATTGGTAGCCATGGTATAGACAGTTGGAAGTTCATCAGCCCTTTCTAGTGATGTTGCCAAGCTGAATGTGTTTGCATGTAGTTGGAGCTACATGAGATTTTTCAGTAGCAACTTGCAGATTGCTTTACATTTCTCTCTTATTTAGGAGTATTTAACATTTTGTTTGATAGCATTTAGACCATTTGTGCAGAGAATACATTTGTCTGTCTTTGTATACCAGCACTTACCTTTCTAGCAAATGTAAGCTGTCTGCAGAGATGCAAGTAAAGCACAAGAAACAAGCTCTCTCTTCTGGCGTGCAAGTTATTATGAACCCAGATGTTCAAGAGATGTCCAACAGTACGTGGCACAGTGTAATGCTGCCATTTCATCTCACTCATTGATGAAAATTTAGACAAATGTGGTTATTTATTTTGCAAGAATGGTTTGTTTTCTAAACAAAACATGATTTTATTTCTTGTCACTTACCCATGCCAGCCACAGGATGTCCTCCTTAACAAATCCAAGAGCAGACGGGCAGCAACAGAAATGACTTAAATCACCAAGCACGCTTCTGGATCTCTCTCAGCACTAATCTGGTTCCTAAAAGGGAAGCAAATAACTTCAGCAGAGCATGATGACAGGAGTTAGCCTGCTTGGAGAATTAGCAATCCACAGTGCTTAGGCAACCCAACTCCCATGAAAGGGAAAGGCTGAAGTAGAGGAAAGCCTTAGACTTAGGGATGTTAGGCATAGATTTTAAAGCAGAAAGAATGTGAGCATGGGGGCAGTGGAAAACTGTCATTTCTAGTAAAGCCAGAAGTTCTTCCTCTTTCATTTTCTCTCCTGACAGCTTCTTGGGCCATCTGCCTTGACTTCAATTGTTGTATTCCTTTTTCTTTTGCCTCTGAATTTTATGATCACCAAGAAGAGGAGTCATTTTCAGGTACATTTTGCTTCATAAAAATGAAGTGTTTCACTGACATGAATTATGCTAGGATTCAACTTTTAAATTTAAGTTAAAGGCTGCTATGCTCTCCCAGGGAAAGATTACATGTAACCCAAGGCTACAGAACAAATCAATGGCTGATGATTACAATAGGCATGTTGTTAAGCTTTGCATTGACGTGGATCAGTAACATTTGGCTTCAAGTGATGGGTTAATATTTATTATTCATGATGACTACGACTCTAAGGACTATAGGAAAATTCAAAGCCAACAAAATTTCTTGAGGTTTAGAGTAAACTCTTCTGCCTTTTACTTTTTTTACTTTGTGTTTGCTGACCTTTTCTGGTTTTGTATGTATTGCCAGTAAAAATGAAGCACTAAAGAAGAAAAGCAAAATGACTCCCAGCCTCAAAGATTTACAAGCAAAAGAGTATGCACAGCTGAGCTGCAGGGAAATTAATTCAGAAATCGTAGGCAGGATTAAGGTGTTTTTTTCAGAATAGTTGCACAGTTACATATTCTACCTATTAAATGATAAAATTCAAACATTTATTACAGGAGGCTCAGATGAAGCATAAAGATGAGCGGGCCAAACTTACCAACGCTATTCTTAGTGACATTAAAGTAATCAAACTCTATGGCTGGGAAAAAGCCTTCATGGAGAAAGCATATGGTATCCGGACACAAGAACTTCAGGCTCTAAAAAGATCTCAGATTCTCTTTTCAGCATCTCTGGCTTCCTTCAATTCATCTACTTTCCTGGTGAGTGGTTCACCTTCCTACATAAAACGTGCTATTACTTCCACTCCTCTTTGTGGTCCTATCTGGACAGATTTTTCCTACTGGACAGCTAAAGATAGTGTCTGCCTGGAGGAGCTGGTGGCCTCACATGAGGAGCTGAGCCTCAGTGCAATCAGCCACACAGATTTTTACACTGTCATAGCAGTTCCATGGACGAGTCACCTAGTCTCATGATGTGCTCCAAGCAGAGAGCCTGCTTTGTAGGAACCACCTGGAGAGCTCCAGCTACACAGAGTTCACAGCACAGTCAGTATCTGCACAGGCCACTTTTGCATATACTGTTGCTAGTCAGCCATATATGTTTTTTAATGGAGAATGGCTGTGTTTTCACAGATCTCAGCACCAAAACTTCCTTAAAGCAGAACAAACATCAAATGGTCAGACTTGGTCTTATCACCAACATGAAAGGCCTTCACCTGTGATATTTGCAGGACAGTGCTATAATGTATTTGGATGATAGCCTGGGTTTAACTAAATGGATTCTAGAGTATTTAGGAAGGGACCTGCTACCTTTGAATCATTCCTCTTTCCTCATCTGTTTGCTGTTGCTTGCTTCCTTCCAGATTGCATTTGTCATGTTTGCTGTCTACACGCTGGTGGATAACACACACATCCTGGATGCTCAGAAGGCCTTTGTATCTTTAACGCTGATCAACATTCTCAACACTGCGCACTCATTCCTGCCGTTCTCCATAAATGCTGCTGTCCAGGTTAATTGCAGGCTATGTTTCTTTTTCTTTGGCTGCAAGTGTTTTTTAAATATCACCATTAAATGGTAAAAGGTAGGGATGTCTTATGGCTTTGAAACTCAGGCCAGCTGAGTTTTGAAACAGTGAAGTGCAGCTAAAGGCACTTTTGAAGTACTGTTTTTCAGAAAGACTCCATATATTGACAAAACAGTCTCAAGAATAACTCTTAAATCTTTCAGGTCCATAAAAATGTCATGTGGTGTGAGGCCGGGATTAATGTTTTTTCTATTGGACAGTATCTGGGCTTCAGCTCTCATAAAAGCATTAATGAGCTGTTAGTCCTATATCACAAGCACCGTTAGACCTCAGATAAACTTCCAGTTCTGTTTTCAATCACAGAGATCAGAACAGATGGGGCAAAATCTCCATGGCAAATCAGGGAAACCTTGCTAGCCCAGGCTAGAGAGAAAAGTAAGTAATGTGGGAAATTGCACTTCTCTCTTGTGCCACAAGAAGACTGTCACAACTCTTCACACACAGGAGCAATTGCTGGAAAAAATGCAGTATGAATTCTGGGGGAAAATAGCACCTATTTCAAATGTGAACAGAAGAAAAAATACATAGAAGAACAAGACTTTTTTGATGAACCAAGTGGAAATAAAGGCAATTAACTTAGGAAAGAGCTGCATTTGTCCATCTAAGCCTACAGCATCTGTAACACAGCACCTAGACAACGTTCTTCAGCAGGTTTTCAGGTTGACTCTTTTAGCTGTAGCTCCCTTTCTATTCTAAATCTTATTGTGTGCTTCTTCAATTTCAGGCCAAAGTTTCCTTAAAACGCTTAGCAGCTTTTCTGAATCTGGAAGAACTGAATCCTGAGAGCTCAAACTCAAACAGAAACACTTCTGACTGTGGTGAGCTTTTGTGTTAGTGTTGTTGTTTTACAAAAGGAATTGTTTCCACTGTTCAGCTTCCACTATGATGCCTACCATAGTCAAGAGGGAGAAACAGTTGCCCCTTACCATCATTTTGTTCCTGAGGCCAACTTATTTCTAACAGTGAAATCTAGTCTGGTAATCAACCCCTTCTTTTGACACCTAAAGTCAATTTTATGTAATATAAGTACATACTTAAAGACATATAGAGAGGGATGTTTTCTGTACTTACCTTTGAATTTACAAATGTTATATTTTCCCTCTTATTTTAGTACAGGCAAGTATCACCATAAGAAATGGAACTTTCTGCTGGAGCAAAGAAACTTCTCCTTGTCTTAGAAGGTACCGTCTTGTGCTTACTCTTCTCATTTCTGTAGGTTAGGGTGGATGCCCAAAGTGAAACTAGTGTGGAATATGTTGAGGTTTCTGAGTCTGCTTCATATTTCACATTAAATCCCAAGAATTATAAAATCAGACAACATGTATTCTCGCTTCTATTCCTGTCCTAATGAGAGCACATAAATGGAAGGTCCCCATATCTGGATATTGCCTTAATACACATAGACTGTACTTACACAATTATTTGTTGAAATGTGGAATTACAGTAATTTAAGTAAAATAAGTGAAATTGGCGGTGTACAATCACTACATGCTTATTTCAAGAGGCTTTGCAGTTTTAGAGAAGAAACAGTACGAAAAGTACTGATGTTCAGCAGTGTTTTATATACAATGCTTTGGGCTAGCCTGTCTCCAGAGTGGGGACCTGTGTCTTGGATCTGGATTTGAAAGTCAAATGCAAATGTGGATGAAGACTTTCTGGTTGAAGGTACCTCTGGAGGGATGACTCCCATGCTGCTGAAAAAAGCGTAACAAAAAGAGTAACCTTGTACAATTAAGGCCTCAAATATGAAATTAGGAGTTTGCGTGTTTTTAGTGCTGCAACACAACAGCAATAATTTTGCTTGTTTTCTTTTCAGAAGTGTATCTAAAAGGTGGTCAGAGTGATCAGGGAGGGGGGACTCTTTTCTCTATAGGATAGATCTTACCGTGCCACAAGGCTCCTTGCTTGCTGTAGTTGGCCAGGTGGGTGCTGGAAAGTCCTCCTTGCTCTCAGCATTACTTGGTGAGCTGCAAAAGATGGATGGCTGCGTAACAATGAAGGTAATTTTTTCCCTGAGCATTTGCTTCTAATTAGGCTATCTTCAAGAACAGTGAGGTATAAACCAAGGCATCAGGTACTTGATGAAAAGTCGCTTACTGCTGAGCTTTAACAAAGGCTACAGCCTACATTTAATCATTGAGAGGTGTTCAAGATCTGTTGGATGAGCCTGGCCCTCAGTAATGGGAACTCAAACAGAACTTTTGAGATCCAGTTTCATTTCCCACTCTGTCAGTGAGCTGAAGTGGCATTGTGGTAAGTCATGTCACTTACTTGCACCTGTTTCCTCCTTTGTAAGACAGCAAGGTGAGGATCCTTTTGTTTTGCAAAGCACTTGAGACCTCTCAATGGTGAGGATCATTCCATACCATTTTTACTATAAAGCTAGCTGGGAGGTTGTTTCTTCCAAGACAGTTTCACACAGTACTAAGTCGTGCCTATGAAAATGAGATTGGTAACATTCTTCCACTTCTGTTTTTGTAGGGCACAGCAGCTTATGTCCCCCAGCAAGCCTGGATACAGAATGCTTCAGTGGAAGATAACATTCTCTTTGGGAATGAGATGGATGAAACATGGTTTAATAGAGTGGTTGATGCTTGTGCATTGCAACCTGATTTGGAAAGCTTCCCTGCAGGGCAGAAGAGTGAAATAGGAGAGAAGGTACTGGCCCAGTGTTATGGAAAAGTTCACCAAAACATGAGTAACTACAACTTTGGGTGTCCTGCTTAAAACACCGAGAAAGGGATAAACATGCAAGAGGCAGTTGCTCAGGAATTCCTGAAAAGTTGGGCTATAATTTAATGGGGTCTGAAGTCCACCTCCTGACAGTGAAGTTAACCAGAGATATGAGAGGTGCTTCAGATATAGCAAACAAATCCAGGTCATCCATGGGTCCTCTTTTGCAGGAGAATAGCGTTTCTCAAGAGAAGATGCCCCTGCTTCATCATCTCAAGAGCCCAATTTGATATGAGGGAGGGAGAGGAGAGAAAGAGGCAGTGATTTAAAAATAAGAAAGTCATAAAACCTCTATATAAAATGGAGTCATGAGTTGACAAATATGCTACAGCATAATAAACAGTGTCAATGCATTTTTACAGGGAATAAATATATCTGGAGGACAGAAGCAGAGAGTGAGCCTTGCTCGGGCCGTGTACCAGAAGGCTTCAGTTTACCTACTAGATGACCCCCTCTCAGCTCTTGATGCCCACGTTGGACAGCATATTTTTGAACATGTTCTTGGACCCAATGGTTTATTGAAGGACAAGGTGTGTTATAAATTCTGAACTGTAAATACATCAAAATGTATCTAGTCGTAAGGTCCTCACAAATGTTTCCAGTCACGTACCTGACATTACCAAAGGCTCCCAGTTTTATTTTTTTCTCCTATTGGCAAAACTAGCTACTAGCCCTCTTTGGGCTTTACTTCTAGTACAATTTGGAAAAGCTGTCCATTCTCTTCTCTTTGTTGTAATGTCTCATCCCATCATTTTTGAGTATTTCAGCAGCATCTTTTTACAGTTCTCATCACCCAACTGTTCATCACTTAAACTTCAGTCTTAAGAGCCATCTTAAACTTCCCTTTGCCAGAGCACTTCAGTATACCTTGGTATTTCTCTTCTGTCAGGATCTTCTGTCAGGAAATACAGGTGATAAACGTGGATGCATAAGAAGGGATGATGAGGTGCTTTATTGTTGTTGTTATAAATTGACTACAAGTACTTAATTTGATTTCAGGTTGTAAAAAGAAAATAGGTATTTCTTTTCATTAGAAAGTCCATGTAAAACACATCTCTGTGCTTATAAATACCCTTTTTCTCCCCAGCAGGTTGGTAGCAAGTATCAGAATGTATTTATTGTAGTGAAACAGAAAGACTGGCAAAGAATACAGGTGTCAGACTTAAGCAGTATTCAAAGGGCTTGCTTGTATATTAGAAACACAGAACATGCCAATTTGTTACCTAGGGAAAAAATATTATGTTCTTTCCAAGATGTAACTGTGCTCAAAAACTGAAAAGGATCCACACTGTAATTTTATTCAGGCTGATGAAGTTTTCAGACCAATTTCTTTCTGAAATACTGACATCAGTGACAACATGATGGACTCTCCAGTTACCATCATTCTCCTAATGAGCTTCAGCCTGTGTGGAATCAGCAACATGGAACTGGTTAGGGAACCTGGCAAAAGGTCCTCTTACACACATGGTGTTAGCCGGAAAGGTCAAGCATCACTTCTCATCCCTGCTCCTTTTACGTCATGCATGACACAAAGCAAGTTGGTTCACCTCTCTGCTCCTGAGTTCAAACTTAATTTTCCACTTTCAAAATGGATCCAAAGTCATGCTGCAAAGATGAATTTCATCAAAAAGACGCTCAGAAATGACAAGAGTAAATAAAGATATTCTCATGTTAGCAAAAGTTACAGCTCTGAGGAGGGCTTCTTAAAGAACAGCTAATTTCAGCAGCTCAAGTGAGCAGGGGAACACCAGAACAATTGTAACTGTTCTCTCTTTCAAGCAGACTCGTATTCTTGTGACTCACACAATCAACATTTTGCATCAAGTGGACAACATTGTTGTGCTGGTGGATGGAATGATCTCAGAAATTGGTTCCTACCAAGAGCTCTTACAAAGAAATGGGGCTTTTGCAGAGTTTCTTCATTCACACGCTACTGCAGAAGAGAAAGCACTCCCTGGTTTTTCGGGTAATCCAAATGAAATGGAATCATTTTTCCCAGAGCTATCAGACTCTTGCTTCCTTAATGTTATACTGAACAAACTGGGGTCTGCTGATGTTAACAGTTGTAAAGAGGGAAAAGAGAATAAAACTGGAAGAGCCAGTCTTAAACTTGTTCTATGAAGGACAATTTGAGCAGGGATCCCATCACAGTAACTGTCGCTTTGAGTGGGAAAAACATGCCAGTCAAATTACCTGAGCCATCATCTCAAAATTGTTTCTTGAATTAAGTTTCATCTCATCAGATAACAATCATGCACTTAACATAATTACCCACTATATGTGCAGTTCTTCAAGCCTCACTTTGGTATTTCTATTCTTATAAACAATTCTTTGTAATAAATCTTCCCTCTATGTTAGCAGTTTCTCAAATGCTATAACAGGATAAAATCATATTGCAAAGCACTTAGTGAAAACTGCATTTATTTTACAGCTCTAGGAGACATCGGAGGCACCATCACCTCTAGAAACAGTCCATCGCAGGACAAGCTATTTAGGTAAGCTTAAAGCTGTCCAAGACACCAAAGAATTTGCTCTGAAAATTCATACCAGCCTACACAGAGGTTCTTAATGAGTATGATAAAGGTTTGGGATTGGTCTTTAAATTAATAATAACAGCAAAAAAGCAAAACTCAAGAACATACTTGAAAGCAGTTCCTTACCTGGACATTGACTAACATTTTTTGCATATTTCACATGGGGCCAGAATTTGTCCCAGAGCTCAGTACAAGGCATGGTGATACATCTGTCTGCTGCTCACTTCCCAGTGGGGCTGTAAGGTCTGACTTGTTTCACACCAGCCACAGCTGGTGAATGCCTAAAGCCTCTGTTAACAGCTACACTTGACAGAGCTCAGTGCTGTGATGAGTGTGGGCCATTCTTGGAGTCACTCTGGAGGACCCCAAAAACAACAGCCTTTGAAATAAAGCATCAATGTAGAGGGAATGGGTAAGGGTGAGTAAGCTTCCCCAGTTCTCACATCCCATCTGACTCTGGGAAAACTGCACTGCCATTACAGGAAACATTTTAACACGCTCTAGGGAAGGGCAGTTCAGCTTTACCCTCTGCAAATAAACATACATGGTGATGGGATTTCCTGGATGTAAATAGGCTCTAAAAGACTCGTTGCCTTAGCTAAAAATTGAAAGGATTTTTGTTTTCTTGATTATCAAGTGACAATTCAGTCAAATCTTCTGCTCTGGGAAGGAAGACCATTCCTGCAAGTCAAGACCGTACTACTGCTGAAGCCACTGAAGGAAGATTAACCAGGGGAGAGACAACTAAGCATGGCAGGGTAAGCACAGTACTTTCCTCTAAGGATGAAGACAGGTATCGTGAGTTTATTACTGACCCACTCATGGTCAGTAATAAACTGATGAGGAGTCAGTTCACTGCCCAAGTTAAACCACTGCAGCTCCAGGGAAGTCAGCTGAGCTTTACAAACTTGCCCTGTAGTTGAGGCAAAGTCATTTCAGCATTATTTTGCATAGCACCTTCTGTGCAAACTACATCTCCCCAAAATCTAAGCAACCAGTTTGAAAATACAAATAATTACACATACATTGCAGAAAACACATTATGGGAATTAGAGAGGAAAAAGTAATTTATGACCACTCAGGAGATAGATCCTGATTCAAGAATTGACCTGAAGGGAGAAGATACACACTGAGGCAGTCAGAGTGAATTGGTGGTAAAAGACAGAACAGTACAGATTACAAGGGACTTGTAATCTTGTTTCTGCCTGCGGAAGGCTGGTGGGAAAGGCTGTTCTCATCCTGCCGAAGAGGAACATTTCAAAAGGCCAAGGGAAGGAAGGTACTATAAAAGCAAAGAAGTAGGTGTGGGATCCTGGGTAGGAGTCAGTAATGGACAGGATGTGTCTTCAGGACACATTATAGCAGCTGTAAAATGTGCAAAGGAAAATAATAGCTGAAGCTACACACAGCTACTGTGAAGAGATGAGCAAGATGTCAGACACCTGAAAAGGGGGCTGCACTGCCCTTGAGGAAGCACAGTATTAGGCAGATTGGGATCTCCTCACCTCTGCTGCTCAGCAGTTAGTCCCATAAGCAGTCAGTAGGATACATGCTAGCACTCTTTCACAGCTACAACAAACGTAAATCACTGCCCTCCATAAGGAAAGCCTTATGTTCATTCCAGCAGTGACACCAGCTGAATGCAAAAATATTCAGTTGTCTACAATTACCAGTTAACACCATAGATTTATTTAAGCATGGCTTTATTATTCATCCACCAGGAAAATAAAAGAATTTTTGCGCTGTGGCTCAAGACATAACTGAGTACATATACCGTAATAAATCATTCCTTGTTTCAGAACTGTTTTTCCTTGCTAACAAGCTTGATCCTTCCAACCTCTCCTTCCATCTCCTTTTTTTCCCCCTAACTGTTTCACTCTAGGTTAATACTTCAATTTATGCAGCCTACCTGAGGGCGATGGGTTTACCACTGTGTGCCTACATCATTCTGTTGTTCACATGTCAGCAAGCTGTATCATTTTTTCGTGGTTACTGGCTCAGTATGTGGACAGATGACCCTGTACAGAATGGTACACAACAACACACAGCGCTAAGGGTTGGAGTCTTTGGCGCGCTGGGAGTCATTCAAGGTTTGTTTAACTTCTCACCCAGTTCTGTGTTTCCACCTCCACTTCCCGTATGCAGGATGTTTTCCTCACAATATAGAGAAGTTCATACCCATGGGCTTTTCGCCTCCCAGACTCTTGGCACCAGCCCTAACAGTTTGGCATGGGACCTAAAACTACAGGCTTTGATGCGCAGAGAGGATTTTTAAGGGATCTAAACAATATATCCAGTGTTACTGCCTGAAATTTCACCTCACAGTATGCTAGAAGCGTTCTGTGTCTTTCAGCAGACCAGTGTCTTCCTCTATACTTCCACGCTTCCAGCAGGAAGTATATGACCTGGACCCTAAGTGGGGGAAAAAAAAAAAAATTTAAATTAAAAGTGTTCAGCAACAGAGGAACTACAACACCCTTATTTTTCCATCCTATGCCCTTGTATCCAACATCAGATCAGCTCTTGAGGCTTGGCTTAACAGCTACCAGAAAGCCAGTTGCTTTCACTAATACAGCATTCACACTAAGTGAAAGTCATGATCTCACAAAGGGGATTTCCAAGGTGACTCTACGCAAAGCCAGTAATTATTATTTCTGATATTGCAGCCCTTGGCAGATTTGTCTCCACAGCAGCAGTCCTTCTGGGTGGTGTGTTAGCTTCACACAAGCTGTTTCTACAGTTGCTGAGGAATGTTGCTAGATCCCCAATGGTCTTTTTTGAGGAGACACCCATTGGAAACTTGCTGAACCGCTTCTCCAGAGAGATGGATGCCATTGATTCTATCATCCCTGACAAGCTGAAGTCCTTGCTGGGATTCTTGTTCAACTTGCTGGAGATCTACCTTGTGATTATAGTGGCCACACCAAAGGCAGCAATGGCCATAGTGCCCTTGACTGTTGTTTACGCTGTATTCCAGGTAGGAGCTCATAGGATACATAGGCAGGAGAGCAGCATAGCTATGTCTCTGCAGAACGTCTGCTCCCATTTCTTAGGAGCAGAGACGTGCAAAAACTAGTTTCATCATCTCCAATTGCATCTGAAGAAGAATAACATCAACTCTTCCCACATCACCTCAACCTTCCAAAGTATTCCAGAGACCTCATTAAGAGGCTTCCACTTTTTTATTGTCCAAATCAAATCAGTCCTAGAACTACATTCCTCATCTCCATTAGTGTAAATTAAATCATATTAAGACCAAAGACATTTTTCCTTTCCTCCAGAATTGCTGTGCTGCTTTTTTAATACAACCATGTATACCAGGCAGCTCCCACAAGGAGCTCAAATGCACTGCCAGCTAAGACTGAACAGAAAGGGGACATAAAGGTGCAAGTATGCCTCCGTCATTCTCCATCAGGCACAGGGTTGGTCTACATGAGGAAGCAAGCATCAGTTTAGAGGCTTTGTGAGTGAGTGCCTTGGCTTCCTTGCATTACCAACTGTGGAATTACTCTTGATAGGACATAACACAGGCAGAAACAGTACCTCACTTTTTAAGGGCATCTCCTGCTTGCACAGTAGGTTTTATAACAGTAGGATAGTACCTACTGTTGCACTTGTTAAGCCCTTTCCAAATTTTCCATGGAGCATCTCAACGTTAACATTCTAGTCACTTCTCTTTCCATTTCCCTTTGTACCAGCACTTCTATGTCACCACCTCCTGCCAGCTGAGACGCATGGAGGCTGCCAGCAGGTCACCAATCTACTCCCACATTTCAGAAACCTTCCAAGGGAGTAGTGTGATCCGTGCTTACAAGGACCAGGAGAGGTTTATTTTGAAGAGCAACTTCCTAATGGATGAGAACCAGAGAATATGCTTCCCTGGAGCAGTTGCTGACAGGTATAAATCTGCAGGGTAAAGGAAATTACCATTTACTGCCACATCTCTGCTGAGTCGAAAGAGCTGCTCTTAGGGCATGGGTGGAGAAACACAGAAGATGAGACATTGGTGCACACCGTTTGGGGGGTAGGGGTAGTCTCTTACATTATCACTCAGTCTTTGATCATTTTAATCCTTATCACTGGCAATATGCTCCATCTCTGTTGTATGACTGGGCACATGTGCTGACACATTTCTAGAGGTATCATCTGAAGTCCAAAATGCACAAAGCTGTACTGCCTGCCTGGTGAGGCCCATTATTATACGATAGAGCACGTGAGATCTGTGGTATATGTAGAATCCATCAGCCACCTGTCATGAGCAGGTGAGAAGTAGCAGAGTGAAAGGTTAGACCAATTAGAAACTGTGCTAGCTGCTCTCATCCACCTGCCTTTGGATAAAATCCTAACAGAGACCACAGGCCAAGCAATTTGGACAGGCTGGAGTCATTCATGAGCTACAAGGCAGATGGATAAGAGCAACCAGGGCACAACAAGGGCTTTGTTGTACACCCTGAACCCCCACAGCTCCACAAGCATTTTGCAAGCAAGATGCTGTGGGGAGCAAGTAGCACCCAGCAATAGCTCTGTACTCTCCTTTTCTTGCAGGTGGCTTGCAACAAACCTGGAGTTTCTGGGCAACAGCATTGTATTGTTTGCAGCACTATTTGCCGCAATTGGCAGAACACATCTTAGTCCAGGAACTGCTGGCTTTTCCATTTCATATGCTCTCCAGGTAATCAAATTTTAATTTCTGCTACTATTTAATTTTTGAAGAAATCATGAATTCTTTCTGTGGTTTTCTAGATGCCTTCTCCTACGAAACCCTGCTGACCCAGGGCATCCAGAGCACACAGCCCTTTAAATATAATGAATCAATAAAACATGGGCAGCAGTCACCTTTTTCCTCCTGCATCTGACCTCATACTTCATTCACAGAATGCTCTAAGCAACTGAAGTATGTTCTTCAGTGTCTGTCTTATTTGCTTGCAGACTAGCTATAGAATGGCCTAAGAAATGGTCACACTACCTTTTAGCACCTCATCAGTAGCATTTCAGAGAGAGCTGGCCAGGCTCCTGAACACAATTTTATAACCACAGAGACTTGTCAAAGTTTATTTTTTAGCCTTTTAAGGGATAATTTCTCAAGTAATTAGCTAATGAAGATGTCTTTGTAAATAAACACTAAAGCAACATAACAGGTACCTTGTGAGTACAGGTCAAAGTTCTTTTATCTGCCTTAATGTTTCTGCTTCTTTCTGCTAGATAACTGGTGTTCTGAACTGGCTGGTGCGCTCCTGGACAGAAATAGAAAACAACATTGTTTCCGTGGAGAGAGTGAGAGAATACTCAAGGACCCCCAAAGAGGTAGCTAGCCAACTGTTCTCCAGTGCTAGTCAGGTTAATGTCTCTGCAAATCAAATCAGTAACTTTACTGTTCCACCTGGATAACCCTCCAATTTTTGCCCTTCTGAAAGGCCAGTTGTATTTCCTTTAAAACACGAACATTTGGTTTTAATCCAACTGACTAGGCTTGTTTTGTAACCTCTGATCATTGTATTTCCTTAAGACAGTTAAGCATTAGATTTGTCATTAAAATAGCTTCACTTGTTAGCAGTCATGGAATGAGCCATATTTTCTGCCCATATTTGGAGTATGTACTTACTGTGCAAAAGTGCAGATGCAACTCTGATAACTGATGGCTGCTAGACAGCTACTAAGAAACTCCAGTGCAATCTTTTTTGTTCTGTAATAATTAAAATCAAATTATTTCTTCATATGCTGATCTGAGATTGTATAAAATGAGACTTCTTTCACAGTCCTGTGTACAGGGACACAATAGTCTTCTTCACTGAAGCACACTATCAGAACTCTGACATGCAAATAAATGCTTATTCCCATTTTCAGTTAAGGTGACTGGGATCTCTGCACAAAGTGAAAAGCCAGTATTTGCAATATGAAAGTTAGAGGCCTCTCTTTTGGGAACAGTAAACAGACCAGGAGGAATTTAGCACAGATGTCTTCATAAGCTTCCTGTTTCAGTATGACCACTTCACTTGGTTATTTAAATCAGTTTTATATGTTGCTGATGGTTTTCATTTGTCTAGGCACCCTGGACTCTAAATGACAAACTTCAAGGTCAAGTTTGGCTTACTGAAGGAAGAATTGAATTTAGAAACTACAGTTTACGGTACAGGCCTAATTTGGAATTAGCTCTGAAGCATATCAATCTAACCATCAATGGAAAAGAGAAGGTAAGCAAGAGCTTTCAGAAGAGCTACAAGTGTGAACAGTGCTTTGCAGTGATGAGATCTGGGCAGATACAGTCCCTGCCCTACACCAAGTTCTAACAACTCGTAAGCATGAAAGCTGTGGTAAGGTTATAAGCCCTTCTCCATCAATCACACTGTACACCCCTTCTAGTAAAATGTAGTGTTTCCAGGATTGCTCCATGCGCTAGACATTTTTCTGAGTGAAATTTTATTTTATGGAGGATTAGCAGTTACAGAAAAGGAATTTCACCTTCTAAATCTAGTGCCACATCAAGGCCCTGTTCTAGCTGATGAGTTTTCTAGTTACTCTTCCCATTAAAGGCTTTCAAGATTCACTTTCATACAAAGCAATTACAAATTTGAAATGATTTCTTTTAAGACTGTCTTGAACAGCCTTACAGATTCACTCTGTGCAAGACTGTCTCATTTCAAAGGCTATACAGCAGCCAAGAAGAACTACATGACAGGTCTTTCCAACTGTGGAAAATGATCAACTTCAAAAAGATTTCCACTGCACTTGACAGATTGGCATAACTGGAAGAACAGGAGCTGGGAAGTCTACTCTTACTGCGGGATTGCTGCGATTAGTGGAAGCTGCGGAAGGAGAGATCCTAATTGATGGACAAGATATTGCTCAACTAGGTCTCCATGACCTTAGAACCAACATAACTGTCATCCCCCAGGTATGAAATTAATTTCCAAATTTTTTCAGCAGAGCTGTAAGTCTTAACATGTAGAAGCGGTTTAGAAAAATTCTGTGAAAAGGGGAACATACAGAAATTGCAGTTGGAAGTCATGTCTGTGCCATGCTAGTCTCTCATTCAACATAACACTAGCCGCAGATTCGCACTCAGCAGAGAAAGCCAGAAAGCTCATTTTTATAATTCATTTCAGGAGTTGTTTGTGTCTCTGTGTTCAGGATCCAGTTCTGTTTTCTGGCACTCTAAGAATGAATCTTGACCCATTAAACAAATACACTGATGCAGACATCTGGACAGCTTTGGAACTGACTCAGCTCAAGAACTTTGTTGCAGATTTGCCAGATCAGTTGGAATATAAATGCATTGACCAAGGAGAAAACCTAAGGTATCTTGTCTTCAGAAAGACAATGTCAGAGCAGTGCCAGCCTGTGGGCAAGGAGGATGTGCAGTTAGGGGAACAAGGAGTCTAATTTATAAGTGATTAAATAAAGGGGCAGGGGAGGTAACAACAGCACCCAGACAGCAAATTACTGCATGACTGGCCTATTTGATAGCACGAAATCAAATCATTAAGAGTGGAGAACCTTTGACGCTGAACCACTGCGGTGACTTGTGTTTGTGCAGTGCTTCATGTGCTGAAAATGCTACTCCAAGTGCAGATCTCCTGCGTGCTATAGTAATACACATCTTTCATTTTCTTAGCTTCTTTCATACTGTTACCTGCAGTGCCACCGGCCTCAATCGCCCTTTCAGGTGTTTTCAAACTGATTTGTGTAGTCTGACCCCAGAAAAATGACTGTTTGCTCTTAATTTACCATCCCTCTTCTTACTTGCAGCACTGGTCAGAAGCAGCTGGTTTGTCTGGCCAGAGCACTTCTTCACAAAGCCAAAGTCCTCATTCTAGATGAGGCCACAGCGGCAGTAGATTTAGAAACTGACCTTCAGATTCAGTCCACCCTGAGAACTCAATTCCAGGAGAGCACAGTGTTAACAATAGCTCACCGGCTAAACACCATCATGGACTGTGACAGGTAATATCTTCAGCCGCTTTCCTAAGGGGGAAGGAAGACTCAGGCAGCCTGCATGAACTAGAAAAAAAAACATTGTTAGCAAACACCAATGTGATTTCCATACTTTTCTTGCTTAGCCCTCAAAGCTTTGCTTTAGATGTTAGGACCCATCTTATGTCAATTAGACACCAGCAGGCTAACTGAAGACTGTTTATACCTATATGATGCATTTCATGCTGTCTCATACCCACTGTCAGCTAAACAATAACTGCAGCTCTTTGTTTCATCTTAAAAACATGAAACTAAAATACATGTTCATGTATAAAACTTGGTTGACTACCAAGCTGGTACTAAAACTTATTTCAGAAATAAGTAGGAATAACTAATTTTATTGCAGTTGCTTGTGTACCCCCAGTTTATACTTTCTGTTTTAATGTTCACAGGATTTTAGTCTTGGAAGATGGTCGGATAGCTGAATTTGATACTCCGGAACAATTAATAGCTCAGAAGGGACTGTTCTATGGACTACTGGAAGAATCAGGTCTTGCTTGACTGACTCATGGAGTACATCATAGTGCCACCACTATCATGAATAATTTCCCTCTTAATTGAGTTATCATCTTGGTTTCATTGTAAAATGCCTGACATTCAACTACATCTTGTTTGAGCTACAACTGCAGTGGATGGATGAAAAGGGATGACTTGGGATACACATTATTTCCTTAGGAAACTTAGCAGTACTGTTTTCATTATGTTTCCAGATATCAAAACCTCACTCTTCTCCTGAAGATGAGTCAGAATCTTGAACTTAAACACCTTATTGCTTTTGTGGTATAAAAAAAAACCAAAAGACCACAGCATTTCCCATGTGTGCCATAAATGGAGCCCAAATACACTGCCATACTTAAGGATTATACAGGTTATTTTTAAAAGATTTCACAGAGAACAATAATTTAATTGGAAGCAAGCAAACAGTGTTTACAGCTTACCTGAAGTCCCAGGCTGAACAAATTGAACCTTTTGCCAAAGTCTTGAGGACTGATCACCTAAGCACTGTTCTTATACAGACGTGGTAGACACCAAGGCAGCAGCTGGATGTAGTCACCCAAAGTGCAAAAACTCTGGGGGCAGCAGGGAACAGAAAGCGGGAGGCCAGTAAGCACAAGAGCACACAGCTGCCTCTGGGCTGCCTGTTGTCACAGTTGGTGATCAGATCCACTCCATCTCCCTTGCTGTCTGCTTTGGATGATATCTGATTCAGTCAGGCTGCGTGGAGGGCTGACAGCCTGCCTGAGGGAAGAGAGCCAGCTTAGACACAGGATGGAGTAACTGAGCTGTTGGTGGAGAGCAGAATATCATTCATCATGTCTGAAGGCTTGAAGCAGCCCTGCTGCCAAGCGCTGGTCAGTCACAGCGGAATGCATCCGAACTCTGACAGCAGTATTTCCAAATTGAATTTGGTCACAAGGAATTTGTGTGGCAGTGTCCTCCTCTGATCCCTGCAGTGTGGCAGTTTGGCAGATGGACAAATATCAAGGGCTCATGTTTCAACCTGGTTCATTCCTGACTTCCTCCTTGAATGCAAGTTTATCTCTGATGCGTGCCACCCTGGCACCACATCTCTCAGCTGTTACTTTGACAAACCTAAACGGCTGCCTGAAGCAAAGCCTTCCCAGGCTTCTCTGCCCCCAAGTCTTTTGTCAGGGATTGCAGCAAGAAAATGTGACAAACAAATCATACTGTGAGATACTGCTGTTTACCATGACTTTTGTTAAAGCATTTCTTTTACTAAAAAGCTGAAATAAAAATAAAATCAAGTATTAAAATGGCTTATAGCAGGGGTAATGGTGGAGAGGGTGGGAGAACTCAAATCAGGAAAAGTCAATCGAGAACAGCAAAACCCAGCAGTTTCTTCCCAACAGCTGTTCAGTAGCCTCTTCACCCAGGTTCAGAACAGCTAACAATTTGTGGTGGACAAGTGCTTAAGATACTGAAGTCCAATGCTTGCTGTCATATCGGTGTTAAAATACTAGGAAAAATGTAGGTTTTTTTTTTTCCCCCTACTTTCTCCAAACCAGTATTTGTGGTTAAATAGAGTATCTTACTTAAGGGCAGAGCGAAAAAGATTCAAACAACAGGTAAGTCATGGAGTGCCCTAGAGGATTACCAGTGGATCTCAAAGCAGGAGCATTTCAAGCTAGTAGAACATGAGTTAGGTGTTCTGTTTAACTGGGGTCAAGGAGAAGCAGAAGTGCTGGTGTTGCTGGGCAGTTCTGAAGCAAACATCTTTTAACATACTGTAATCTCTGGTATAAACATCTTCTAAATGCACACTTTCCAACCCTAAGTTGGTAATGAAGAAAGATGACAACAGAAGGAGAAAATAATCACAGCAGACTTTGACACTGGTAACCTGAGTGGGCGCTGCGTAGCTATTGGCTTACACAGCCCAACAGCAAGCAAAAATACCATCAGCTCTCACACACAAAGCTGTGCTGAAAGCGCAAAAGAAAAGGAATTCCCAAAATTACATGTGATTAGAAAAAAACCACAATCTGTACTTCAGATGAATAAGAGCTCCTGGTTTTATGTCCAAGTGGTATTGTAAGTGACAAATGAGAAACTCAAGTCTCACAGAAAAAGGCTTTTTTCCCCCCTTTTTAAACAGAACAAGCTCTTCTAGATGCAAAATATATTCCACATTGCAGCAAACAATCTGTCAGCCAGGATATATTAACATTCATCAAAAATCTGACGCATTAAATTCAGATGTTTTCTTTTATATTAACATATTATAAACATGTTAGCATGTTAATAATACCAACGCTAGCTTCACAGAGGCTGGAGTGACGCACACATTATTGCTCTAAGATACAGCGCTGCAGGAGCTGAACTGATTTCAAGTGAAGATGCAGATCCTCACCATCATCATGAACAGAACAGAACAAAATGGTTCCAAGAGAAATACAAGAGCTTTGCTTTGAAAAACGAGGACATTTCAGACACTGGAAGAGCAGTCCACAGAGCAGAGCATGGAATGAACTGGAAAAGCACACCGCCTTTCTCTAGGTATGAGCACGGATGTTATATCTGGCCACTTACTTCGGTGCCTGATAGGCAGATTTTCTACAAAATCCACACCAATAGCCAGCAATGTAGCCAAATAGTTTCCAGTTTTTCTGCTGNAAAAAAAAAAAAAAGACAGAGACCCCCATCTATAGAATCACAGGATGACCAGCTATGAAGACCACACTCATGGCAGATGATTACCTCTTCACCTGGAGGATGAGGACAGGATGAACTCAGTCCATGTCACAGCAATACACTGCAGGGAATTCCTCTCTTACAGCAGCTGGGTGAAGGTGCCCACCTCACATCCTTCACAAGAACTGTTCACTGCAATACATGCTCCCAGCGCTGTTAGCAATTCCTCCCCCTTAAGTGCTGGCCTTAGCTTTGCAGCACAAAGAAAAATACCTGCATCATGCCAGTCAAAGCAAGTAGATGAAACAGATGTTTGCTACGTGACTCTGAGCTCAGTTGCTGGAATTCAGTGTCACATCCATGGTTTTTTTGATTGTTTGCTTGTTTTTTTAAGCCAATCTCTAGAGGGAAGGCTCATTGCCCTTGGCTGTAATACTGCTGATCCCTGCTGGATGGCACCAAACTCTTGTACTGGCTGTCACACACCACCGTGCTAGATTTCACTTACCCAAGTCCTGAAAGTGTCTCAAGTACTACATGAGCATTAGGTGTAAACACAAGCACAACAATGAAAACAGATTAAATAAGGAAAATGCAGTGGCCTCAAAGACAGTTTTTAATATCTTACCTTGCAGCAAGTTATTATCATTTTCTGCAATCGCTCCTCATAGCAGTGCCTGCAGGGATCAGTACATGGACCTCTCTTTGACAGCTGAAAAGTAGATCTCTCTCAGCTGTACTGCTCCTACCTTAGGGCACCCCAAAGACTGCATGACACTGCTTATGCACATGGGTTCTGTGGGAAGAAAGCTGTACTTGTTATCCCTGTGTGCAGTACAGGTTTAGACTGATCTTCATCATGCATAATACAATGTTGTTCAGGTTACACTCATAAGATATTCATCATTTTTATGAGGACAGACACATAATCAGGATCATGAATCAATGCAACAACAGCACAAAGCACTGACAGGTGTTCAGGGCAAACAAAGGTGACTGCTCCAGAGCTGGGGCAGAACAGTTTGTGCTTTCAAGTGCATAAATACATAAAACTGGGAAAACAGTGACACTTTATTAATAAACACATCATTGAAAAAGAACAAGACAAACACAGACTAGTACTCTGACCCCTTGTTGCACTATTTCTAAGGTTATCTGCAAAACACAGCCTGCCTTTTGGACACACAGTACCACGGATGATCACAAACAGCCCATGAACAGGGCTCCCAATATCCACTGGCACCTTCTAGTGCACCCAGCTTGACACAGCAAATGCAGTTTAAGTCATTTCCCCATACACAACTCCACTGCAAACACTTTATACAGCAGAAGCTTAATTCTGCAAGCTCTGCATTTCTAACAGACATTTCTTCCAAGCACAGTTCCATTGTTTTCACAGGACTCACATGAATATGTTAAGGCATGTAATTCTCAGTCAGCATGAGTCAAGACACCATTAGGAACCACTCTGTTCCCACTTGCTCCAGTCTTTCTCTCCTTCCATCCATCACAGGGCTGGAGGAAGTTAACAGGAAGTCACCATCCAGGATCTGTGGCAAAGGACACAGACACCATGGACAAAGGATCTTCTCCACAGCACCAATGCATCCTCCTGTATTGATCTGTCATTACCTGTCTGCACAGCAAATGGCAGGAACTCAAATGACAAAACAAACCATGAGATGTGATGCAGCCTACCCAACACTCAGTTTTTTAGCCACCCTAACAATCCCCCAGCATCAGCTGTAGCAAGCCTGGCTAGTCTCAGCAGTACTGAGTATCCCTATTTTCAAGGCAAAGAAATACAAACCACCAAAGCTAAGCCTCTGTCAAATACAAATCAAGAAATGACACATCACATATTTTTCAAACATTTTTTTACTGCAAGTTCTTGTAAATATTCGTATAGTCATTACAAAAAAAATACTAAAGAAAATTTCAGTCTATTCAATTTCAGACAGTCATAATTTACAAAAAAATAAATAGTTTTATTCTAAAGAAGACAATTGCCCAGTATTAAGGTCAGCAACACCATTCACAGAAGTCCACATTCCCAAAGTACTGAATATTTGGATCCGTCTGGCTTAGTTTGCCTTCTTCCAGCATTTTCCTTTAACATACGATTAACTAGAACATAAGAAATGAAGCTTTTTTTCTTCCACAGAAAGCTGAACATACAATAAAGATCCTGAAAACCAGACTCCACTGCTAATGGAACTGTTAGACACACAACTTTAAAAACAGTACAACAGTTCTTTGCTTTTGGGGTTTTTTGGTGTTTTTTCTTTTTTTTTCTTTTTGGCTGGTTGTTGTTGGTTTTAACTACTGTAACAGAACAGTTTCCCAGAAGATTTAAGAATCAACAGCAGCAGCATGAAGGGCATGTTTCTTCAACATAAGGCTAATGGTCCTTGATGCTGCAGAACCTCTGTTAAAGCACAGAGCTGCCAAAGCCAGGGGTGTCACAACCAGCATGACACTGAGCCTGCAACCTCTGCTCAGGTCAATCCTCACTTCTCAGCCTTGTCCCCACAGGCATAACCAGGATTCTCCACCCAAGTCAGAATTCCTGAGTGAACTGGGTGTAAAATCATGTACTGCATACTGCAACAGACCAACTGACACAAGAGTTGGATTTTGGAGTGATTGTCATTCCAAACACACTTAAATACTGCTTGGAAGTTGACTGTGCTTTTGCACATCAGCACTACTGACAGCATGAACTTGCTGCTATACAATGTAAACGCATGAAACCTTTAGGAGAATGCAGAGATGCATTAACCATGTACAGTAAATGCCATAATGAGAAAATCTGGCACAAGCATTATTTCACAAGAAGATCTTTGGACTAGAGGACTATATGCCACAAAACGTTGCAAGTGCATCCCACAATAGATGGCTCAACAAATGAGGAATCAGCAAATAACTAGCATCTGCAAAAATACTTTCAACAAAAAGGAGTTTCAGGACATAAGAAGAGATTAAAAGAAAAAGCTATTAAGAACTTCTTGGATGACTCACTCCATCCTACATTTGAGCGCATAATGAAAGATGGCACGCAAGAACTAAAAGTCTCCGAAGTGTTTTGCACAGTGTACATGTTTCTCCTAAAGCTGGCTAAAATCAATATACAGAAGAAAATAATATTGCATTTCTATGTTACTTCCATTGCTGTGCTCTGGCTGACTTCACTAGGTCTGAAACTGAACTGTACAATTCACACCGGCTCAGGGGATGTTAAGGATATAAAGTTCTTTGAATGCATCATCTCCTCCTCCCCCATCACATTCAAATCCTATGCCAATCCTGAATCTTTGGCCATGCTATAGAAAAGGCCTTTTTCTTGAAGTAGGTTTTCTGGGCTATCACACTCCACCACTTCACCTCTGTCCAGGACTAAAACTCTGTAAAACAAGGATAAAAAAAAAAAAGTCACAAGAAAGTCAATCCAGAATGCCAGTGAATATGCAGTATATATAGAAATTGACAGTAGCATAGCCACTCTATGCAAGGGAAGACAGTCCAGAGTGAATGAGCGAAGAGAGGTTTTCACCTCTGTGCTCAACAGTCCTCATTGAAGAAGGTCTATCTGGTCTACTTCTTACATAGCACATCTTTATCCAGTCATTTGCAGGTAGCCATGAGGCTTTTGGAGTGTGCTCTGAACCAACGAGAAACTAAGTGGCAGCACTCAAAGAGCCCCTAAAACCTTAGGAAATTCAGGGTAACATTCCCCTAACACTGTAGCACATCCTGCTGCCACGCAGATTCTGCTGATGAAATACAAACACAGGTACACAGCTTATGCAAAGCAAACATACAACTACAATGAGGAAGTTTACAAAGCAAGTCACAACAGTCAAAGTCGGTTCACAGTTCAAACAGTGACTTCAGCTACCTCCACCAATTGGCCAGGCACTGCAGATGCTGGCCAGGCCCTTAGGCAAGTGCCACTGCATGGCATTACTGGCTGCCTCACTGAATTAGGTGTTAACCTGGTGACAGTGCTGCTTATGCTGTGCCTGGCACAGCAATGCTTGTCTCTTATCTCTCAGTATTGACAGTACAAAGAAAGGTGTACAAAAGCACACAATCTTATCAGTGGTCACTTTGCTCTCTGCCATACTGTGATAAAAAGGACAAGAGGGCTTAACATTGAAGTTGTAAGACAAAAACTGCCCTCAATCGCGTCTTCCCAAGGCTGCTGAAGATGACAGAGGTCGTATGAACTAAAAGCAGCATTGAGGGAAAGAGAAATATCAAAGAAACTTCAGAAAAGGGCAGCACTTTCCCCTCTGATTGTGCTGTCTGTGCCCAGTTTAAGTTATGTGCACCTTGCCTAAACTAGGGCAAGACCCAGGAATAGATCCCTGTTGTCCTCCTCGCCTCCCTTCCCTTCCTGGTTTGCCTGGACACAAATGGCACAACTGCAGTGTGACAGAGGAATCCAAGGAGCTCCACAGACCAAGCACAGCCACTGTAAACCACAATACACACACACCCCCCATCTAAACCAGTTTCAGCAGCTCTGCAGAGATGGCTGAAAGTGCACTGGTCAACATTTATCTAGTACTTTGATGCTCACCTAAGGGGAGCACAATACAAGTCACATGCACTGTTCTTCAAGACGGAAGCATTACAGAAGACAGAGTATTACTTTACCTCGTGTAGTCCATGATTGTGTTCAGACGATGTGCTATAGTTAGAACAGTACATTCTTCAAATTGAGACTTTATTGTTGACTGTATGAGGTTATCTGTCTCAAGATCAACGGCAGCTGTGGCTTCATCTAGAACTAGGATTTTGGATTTCCTGAGCAGAGCTCGTGCCAGGCACACCAGCTGGCGCTGTCCCACACTACACAGATGGGAGAGAAAAAAACAACAAAAAAAAAAGAGTCAGAATAAGTTCACAGTATTCTTTTTGAAGCCCAGCAATTCATGTAAGAATTCTTGAAGTACAGGTACCAGGAATCCAGCAAAATAGAAAAGGTCAGTCTTACTACTTCACTATAAAGTATGTAACAGCACCTTAACTACAACATCCCCCTCATAACAAGATCCAGGGAAGGTAATAGAAGAGTACATTACAAATGGTTTCCACATAACTGCATCAAGCCAGATTACTGAACCAATGCAGTGTTGAGGACTGGACTTGAAGGTGCAAAAAGCAAGCTAATAACTGCCACAGAAAAGTTACATCTCTTGGGAACAAGCCATCATGACATCAGAGCATCTGTTATAAATAGCAGGCCGCTGCTACCAAAACCCTTCGCAATGCTGCACAAGCTGGGAAGTCAAATGCCACAGTATTTTGAGTATTCCTTAAATCTAACTCCCAAACTTGAGAGCTTAAAGCATGCTCAATAAAACCTAACCGTTCAGTTGCCTGGTCGTGCATTAAGAATTTCCCAATTCCTCTCCACATTTCTCGTACAAGGGAAAAAAACAACTGCCACCACCCAACAAACGTAACAAAAAACATTGCTATTGCTAGGTTCTAGGTACATACTGCTCAAAGTGAGCTCTAAGCTTTCTGTAAGTAGGAAGGCTAGCTGCAGACAGGAGGGCACACACATACTTCTCAGTCCTCATTTAACTCTTAAGGCAATTCTCACAAGCACCATTTTTTAGCTTACCTGAGGTTCTCTCCACCTTCAGCACATTCATGGTGAAGTTTATCAGGAAGGGCTGACACAAAGTTTTTCAGGTGAGCCAATTCCAAAGATCTCCAAATCTCTTCATCAGAGTGTTGGTCAAAAGGATCGAGATTCATACGCAAAGAGCCAGAAAATAATATTGGATCCTATTCACAGAAAGACAACACAGAACACGGCAAGTGCTCCAAGTTTTTTTTCTTAAATAGTGAAAGGAAGGCAACACGTGCAGTTGCAGGCAAGCCAACCTACTGAGTTAAGACTTCACTTTTTCAGTAATAGCAAGTTATTTTTCCTCATCCCTATTCCTTATACCTCTTAGGGGCCTGACTTCTGCAGACTCTGGCTAACGATTAAGTTGGTAAACTCATAAATTCAGAAAAAATCATCCAACTTTGTTTTTATTGGGCTGCTGACTTAAAGCATGAGCACTTCCTGCTCAGACTTCTGTCAGCAAGGACTGCTAGGTCAACTTTCCACCTCCTACAGAATTACACCATCTGTAAATATTTCAAAAATCTTTAGCTGCAATATTAATGAAATGAATGCATTTCCTTCTTAGACATGGAGAAATATTCTGGAACCACTTCTGATGCAGTAGTGTCAGACTAATGCAAAGTGATCAAAAAGATCTTTGCAAAAACGCAAAATTCCCCCACAGATTTCCAAACGAAGCAACACAAAATCTTTTGCAATGTGTTCACTTCTTTTCATCAGAATATTGCAATTGTGATTTATGTAAGCACATTCTATGGTCTTAATTTGAATCAGAACAGGGAGATAACAAATGTTATACAGTAAGAGAAGACTGAAGCCTGAATGCCTAATTCTTGTAAAGCCACATTTCCAAATGTTTTGGACTATCAAATGTACAGCTGCTGGGCTAGACTGGGATAGTTATGTGCAGATTTGTGTGTGTGAAGAGTACTGCATACCTCACAATGCTCCGAGGTCAGAATGCTTTGTATAGAAACCTGATAAGTGCATATCAAGCTTGAAATAACAAAAAAACCTGAGGCCCTCAGAACTAGACTACACAGCAATTTAATTCTATTTCTAAAAAGAAGAGAATTACCATCAGTCAACACTGATGTCTAGCAAAAGTTCACTGAGGGCCCTCCACAAGTGGCAACACTGAGACATTATTTCTTCCCTACAGGCCAAAAGAGTAACTGCTTGTAGGTTACTGTGGGACCCCTGAGCAGGTGTTCAGCTGAGATCAGACCTTACTGCTCAGGCTAAGCTGTCTATAGCATTCAAATGATCAGCATGGGGTGCTAACGATGCCCACGTGTCCAAAGACCACAGTTTTGCTTCCACATCACAACTCAGTCACAGCCAAGCTCCAACCAGTTACCCAGCACAAGCAATCAAAGCCAGTCTAGGAAAAAACGTTTTCAAGTGTATGAAGGAGCATAGTAAAATGACTCAATTTCACAGCCACGGATCAGAAAAGGAATAAATAAATTCTCCCCAGCACACTGCAGAACGCGCGCGCTGTTTCAATATGAGCTCTGGCAACGGCAGGATTTCACACCTACCTGAGGAATTATGGTGATCTTGAACCGCAAGTCATGGAGCCCTATCTTTGCAATATTAATTCCATCAATAATAATTTCTCCTTCAGCTGCTTCATTGATCCGAAACAAGCCTAAAGTAAGGGAGGATTTTCCAGCTCCTGTCCTTCCAACTATTCCTATCTGTTGGAAAGAAATACAGGAACATCTTACACTAAGGCAGAGTTAAAGCATTTCCAAGAGTCCATCTGACACAGACATTGTTGAAAGGTTAATATTTGTTAATATTTGTTGGGCTATCAACACCCCAAAATAGCGCAACTAACTCAAACTAATCAAACACAAAGAAAAAAAATAATCACAGGCTATGAAAAAGAAATGAATCTCAAAATAACAATCCACTCACAGAAGTCTTCAATTTTTGTGGAAAGGCAGATGGTATCAGGTAAAGAAGGCAAAAGACTCCCTACCTAATCTTTTCCTCTGTTCATACTTCACAGTTAAAATTTCTGACTTGACCTGTATCTTCTCTTCTTTGAATGTACAGCAAATTTACAGCAAAAGCACTCAGTTTCATACTATACATTTTGCTTCGCAGTTAGACTAAAGTCTTTAGGGATTCTTTTATCTTTTTATTTTAAAAAATGTTTTTTGTTTTGTTTTTTTTAAATTGTATGTAGAAAGAAAGCACTCAGGGGAAAAAAGGAAAAAAAACAACCTAGTTGGATACCACAACTAAATAAGCCTGACAGTAGACGTGTCTGTTGGATATATTTTATTCTGTCATGCAAGATCACACCATTATGAAACGTCAGAGAATCCACTCAGGACTGAGGTGCACGTGGGCCCACATCAGAACAAGCAGAAGACACACACACGAATCTATTTCCATCGGTTTGGACTAATCCAGAAAATCTACACTGAAGTCTCAGTTTTTCCTGCGGAGTCTCATCCTGCAACTTCTGTCTCACCAGATCAGAGCTTCCCCTTTTACTTAGCTCATTTCCTTAGGGCTAGTAGGAATCTCTCTGCAAGCTGTAAACTTCTTTGCTTATGGCAAACCAATCAGCAAAGCAGTTCAAAAGTTCCTCGGATGGGAAGAGAAGACAAGGTAAGCCTCACGTCCTTATGAAATCATACCAAAAGATATTTCACAAACCCACATAACAGGCATGTTTATCCCATCATGCAGCTGTCCCTTCAAAAAAGGCAAGGGCTCAATGCAGCTGCCAGTTAGTACACTGACAGGGATGCTACAGAAACTCTTCTTGCTCTCAGGGACCTAAGACTGTCACTACCTTCTGAGGGGTTAGACCCCTCTTTGGCTTATGCATGCATATTTATAAAACAGTAATGGTCTGCTACTAATTTAGATTCATTACCTTCTCACCCCCATTTATGGTGACATTTATATTCTTCAGAACCAAATCCAAGTCTTCCCGGTAGCGTAAACCAAAGCCTCGGAACTCAACCTTCCCCTCCTCAGGCCAGGTGCTCGCTGGGGCAGTTTCTTCAATACTCCACTCGGCCTGAAACAACCACACAAGTGTACCTGATCAGTTCCTCCTTCAGCTGGGCACAGGCTCAGAGGACTTAAGAAAAGCAATTAAGAAAAATTCTTGCTGTGTAACTTGCAAAAGGAACAATGATGACGGTGGAAAAAGGGAAGAAGCTGTCCCAAGGAAGATGAAATTGTGTATGCAGCCAAGGGCTTTGCTATCAGAAGTGCCACTTGCTAGATAAAGCTTCCTCTTACAAATAGCAGAATGGCAGAGGCAGCACACATTTGGATAACCTGTTTGTCCCGTCACCACCACAGTAATGAAATCATCAGGACAGCCAGGCATGCAACTAGAAGCAGTTCAACTGAGACTAAGATTTACAGGCTGATAAAGTAAACAGCTGCTGCCTTAGCCTCCCACAGGGGTGAGAGAGGAAAGAACACGCCCCTCTAGATCTACCAACAGTGCCAAACAAATAGGCTTTTCACAGAATCACAGAAACACTAGGTTGGAAAGGACCTACAAGATCATCTAGTCCAACCGTCCTCCTATCACCACCACTACCCACTAAGCTGCTAAATCATATCCCTTAGTACCTCATCCAGATGCTAACCATGAAAAGATCAGTCTGCTACTAAACCCTGAGGAAAAAGTCCTAGGAAGGGTTCTCTTATGGTTTCGCTGCAAAAATAGTGATACAAGTCAGGTTATACAGAGACAGGCACGTCAAAGAGGAGTCAGGGGAACTGTTCTATAGCCAAAAGGGGCACAGCTACAGATGTGATGACTTGATAGGTGACACAAATCAAAACAGAAGGTTAGATCCTCTTCACTCCCCCTCACTGAGAGCAAAAACAGAAACAACAAAAAAGGGTTGAGCTCTTAAAAAAAAAAAAAAAAGAAGAAGAAGAAGAAAACCACACTTGCAAGGATCTGTTCGTTAACTCAAGGCAGAAAAGCACATTTCCTTAATAACAAGGTATAAATATCAGTCTGTACACCTCAAAAACACTTGCAGGAACTACCCTGCGGTACACCAAGTGTTCCCTGTTAAACACTAAGATAGTGCCTGTCCTTAGAAGGCAATAAGAGCACTAAGCAACATCAACTGTGTGTCCAGCTGCACTCTCCAACCCATCTACTGAGCTGTGGGTGAGACCTCAAAACAGTGTACTGACTTCTACACAGAACTGAGTGAAAGAAAGCACTGGTCCAAAGGCACCAGGAAGGGGGAACTGTAAGGTCTGACAAGGAAAAAGAGAACTCTCAAATGGACAGCTGCCATCACCCTCAACTGAGCAAGCGGGTTGTTCTGCTGATCATGGCACCTGAGGCCTGGCCACCTGGACTCAAAGAGTCCCAAAGCAGACATCGGTGTCCTGGCTCCAAGAGGATCTCCAGGAGACTGCCAGTTTTGCTGGATTCCATAGCTGTGCTCAAACTGAGGCAAAGGCATGCACACTCTGGAGCTGTGCAGGAGAGTTGCGAGCATTGAAACTGGAGGTGACTGAGAGCACACGAGCCCTGTGTCATGACACCTCTTTCAATTAAATACTGGTCCAGAACTAATGAAGGGCTGATCGTTTCTCCATTGGGATGATGGTTGTGTAAGAAACACAAGCTTGTCTAATGAGTACAATGGAAACATCGCAGTAGCAGCTGAAGATGTTTTAGATGCCAAGAGATAAAGCGTTAAGGTAACTGTAGCTTCCTTACAGCCTTGTTCAAATCACCCTGGTAGACTGCAGGTAACCATGTCAAATGATACAGCTACAAGTCCTGGGAAACATCTCGAGTGTTAGCTGTGGTGAACAACTCACTGTACCTCCTTCTCCATTTCAGCATATTCTTTGACTCTTTCTACAGCAACAATGTTGGTTTCCAGATCTGATGACATACGAACTAGCCAGTTCAGGTATGCTGTAATCTGCAAGAAAAGAAGTTTAAGAACAGCTTACGCTAAACATGTTGCCTACTATTGAAAAAAATTCTGTGCTCCTTATATTAGTTTCCCCTTCAAAGCCTGAGCAAGATTCTGGCTTTCTGGGTTGTTTGTTTGGTTTAATAAGGTGTAATTACCTGTAGTGAGTAGGACACTGAAAGGCCAACCAGTCCTGGACTGAGCTTGTTGCGTGCAACCACTGCAAACAGTGCTGCAAACAGAACAACACAGTTCCCCACGCACTCCAGACGCACTGCCAACCATCTGCAATACAGAAAGGCATGATGCATCTTTCCAGTAATATCCACAGAGGATTAGGAATGCAGTGAACTAATGCTCTGTCACATATCTCATTTTGAAAAGACTAGTAACATGGCATCTGAGTACTGCCAGTGACATAGAAACTGTAAAGTATTTGATGTTCTACTCCAGCAGCATGCAAACCTAGAGGCATACAAAATTAATTTATCTTTCAGAGACATTCATTCCTGTTTTAGTTCAGAAAGCAGATGTGGTTACATTAGGGTCAATGAACCACAATTTTTAAAAACGGGAAGCAGGAAGTATAAAGAGAAACTTGGAACTAACCTTAATTCCATCACACAAGTTTAAGCAAGCGGATATATTCACAAAGGCTTCCCTACCCTGGACAAACACACCAACAAGTGATAAGGTGCAGAGGCAACAGGACCATACCTTCTCTATTTGTAACCGTCTTTCAATAGCTCAACCTCACCATTACCTGTTTGCAACAATGCTTGGATAATAAGCTTTCTGATTTTCATCCACTTTCATGTCATTCTGCTTTATAAAACGTTTCTGCTCCTCAAAGGCTCGAATTACGCTGACTCCCAGGAGGGTCTCATTGAAGTGAGAATACACCGGAGAACGACTGACAGACTCAAGGCGTTTCAGCTGGCGAGAAGTGGCCACATAAAATCTCTGCAAATCAGAATATGAAAGTTATAGTTATGTCCAGATTGCACTTGACAAGAGAAAGGGAATCACAAGAGAGTTCCCAGCCCTTTCAGAAATACATCTCCAAAAATTCTAAGCCTAAAAAGACCACAAAATATATCCTTAAACAATTGCCAGTCTCAGGCAATAGCCACTGTCACTTTCTATTCTCTGCAAACTTACTTCAACAGTACAAAATTCTGAGTCTCTAAGTCATGCATCACTGCCTTTAAGACTTACTAGCAGAGCTTTATAGATGCACTAATTGAAGAGTCAAAACCAGCTCCTTTTCTTAGATCTGTACTGGCTGTACCAGATAACTAACAGTAAAGCAAAGTGAAGCAAGCACATCCTGCCTACACAAGACAGGAGTGAAAGGCTGTCATCATTTCTCTTGATCTGGAAACAATTTTCTAACAAAATGGGCACACCAGCAGAAACGCATACATAAACCTCTGAAGCGTACTCTTTCATTTGGAAGAAAACTTGAGAAAAGCCCATACATTTTCCATCTATGGGCTCTATGCAACAAGCTACATACAGTTTGCCTCAAGATCTAATAGCATTTCTGTAAAGACTGCTTAGGTATTACAGCATTAGCTTTTGCACAGAAGTCATTTTACACTTGACAACATAAGAATATGCTCTGCTAATCAATAAGCCATGCAAAGCACAGTCAGTCAAGCACGACACAAGCCAAAAAACATTAAAATCCATCCTAGTCCAGAGTCAGAAAAGAACTATTTTGTTACAGAAGACAAGTAATTTCTGGTCCCGCTGACAATGGCCAACACCTCTTACCTGCACAAGCAAGTAGAGAAGTCCTAGAGGTGGAATAATGACAGCAGCTATAGGTGTGGCCAGCAAAATGATGATACAAGCCCCAATCACATTAAACGTCGAGCCCATAAACATCTTGATGACTGGTGGAATGGTGGAGTCAATGGTATCTATCTCCTTAGAGAAACGGTTCACCAAATTTCCACTGGGTGTACGTTCAAAGAAACTCATTGGAGATCTGAGGACATTGTGCAGCAGGTTATAGTGCAGGTGTCGTGAAGCAAATATTCCCCCTATTGACACAATCATCGAGTAGCCAAATACAGCAATACCTGTAAAAGACAACTTGCTTTTAACTGCTCTCATCTCTCACACAAAACATTTTCCTTCATTTTATCATCACTTAGAATTGGCATAGCTCTAGCACAGTAATCCTGAGAACTGGAGATCATTACAGTTAGACCTGGCAATTATTTAAAATAATTCAAAAAGTTTTTCAGTGAAAACAGCACATTACCCTCATAAGAGAATTTGCTTCTCCATTACAAAAACTGTAATATTTGACCACTTTCCCTGAGTAAAGGGCACCTGATTTCAAGGTGGCATTTAGTTTTTATTACAGGATTTTTACGGTAACTCCGAAGCGGGCTGTTGCACACCCTGCTTTGGGCGTTACACTTCATGTTAAACAGATTTTGATCACAAAAAGGACACAACAAAAAACCCACTGAGCTGATCTCTCCACGGTGCCTTCTTCTTTCTAGGAAACAAAAAGCACTTGGTTCTTAGCAAACTGCTGCTGCAGGTTTGGGGATACAAGGTCACCAAAGGCATTAGAAACATTCTGAAAAGAGTTTATCTTAAAATAGGTAAGACCAGGCAAACCTTGAGAAATTCCCAGTGCTCCGTACACGCCCAGCCTGACATTTGTGTAATGCTGTGTCCCATTGACAACAGGATCATCTGTCCATAAACTCAGCCAATAGTTGGAAGCCAGGGAGGCAACATGGTTACATATAAAGAGAAAAATGCTCAGGAAAGAGATAAAGAGTCCAATAGCTTTCATGTATTCCCAGTATACTGTTGCTTTTACCTGAAAATGGAAAAGAAAAAAAATTATATCCTTGTTATGCAGATTAAGTTTCAAAGCCAACAGTTCCCCTTTCTTCAAACCCTATTTAGAGTTAACATTCCAGCATCAAGCCATAAAAAGATGACAATTACACACTATGAAGCCATTGTCCAGGACCACAAGCTGCAAGATGCTCTACGGAGGCATGCCAAACCCAACATCCCTTGCGGGCAGGCACACGTCATCTTTCCCTTGTCGTCCAAGGGAAGGGAAAGGAGAGCACTGCCGGAAGTAACACAGAGTGTCAGTGGCAGAGCCAAAAACTTCACTGGAGAGTTCCAGTTTTTGTCTCTCTCCTTCTACCACAAGATTATATAGCCTTTAATTAAACCCTTGCTCCACAAGGTTTGTATTCCATGATCTGTCATAAAACAGAGGACAGGAGCAACGTCACTAGGAGATGTTAACTACCATTTTCCCAGGAACCTCACTCTCAGGTTTCTCAGAAAGCCCTGAGTATCCTGGGATTAGATACTCATGTCTACAGCGGAAACTTGGCTTAAATTCAATGCTGAAGGACAGATTTCACTAGGTGACTTAATTTGTCACAACTTTACAATCCCTTTCCAAAAAAAGAAGCTGCAAGTTTTCCATTTCTTTTAAGCTTGGATGAGGTCAGGCTCATCACCTTAAAAGTTTCCCTGTCAGCATTCTTTCTGCAAGTAAACCTGGGGCTCAGCTTTGGGAACAGAGTGCACAGCAATACTTTGATGAAATTCTACAGAACAAGCAGCAACTCCAAGAATCCATTCAGCCCTTTCTCATCCCAGCTACATAGTCTTCAGAAGCTATTTTTTTTTCAATCGTGGATTTTTCTGAAACTGAAATAGGGCACAGGAGGTGGGAGCAGACCTTACCCTCCCAGTCTTCGCTGTGTCAGCCTCTGTCAGTTTCCAGGAATTCTTTTCTGCAAGTGGCTTCTGCAGCTCTGCTGTGCTGCTCTGGTGCTGTGACTTCCCAGTCTCTCTGCTGTACGTTGAAGAGTTACTGAGCTGCCTGTTTTAAAATACATTTTTTTTAACTTGAAAAATACATCTAGGCCAGGTGTTTACTTCATAAACAGACTTCAACAGCTTATGGCTACAAGTCACCAGCTTCCATTACTCTGTGATAATCAATCTCCTAATCAGCTACCATCTAGCAAGCGACTATCGCTGGTTCTCTCCCCACCCCTCACTGCACACTTCTAATTCTCTGTGACAGCGTTCAGTTCTCAAGTACCCATTCTTCAGATATAAACTAACTTGCTAGGTAGTCAAATAAATCTTGGTTGAGCAATCAAACTCCAGAAAGAAAAACACCTTGGTAGACATCAACATAACCCTTTAAATATCCTGTCATCACACACAGTGCTGCTGCTGAAATGCAAAAATGGTCCCACCACCAGCATTGAAACAGGCTATTTTATTCCCAGGCACTCATTAGCTTCCAGAAATACAGTACCTCTAGAAAATCGTAAGAATAAAGCATTAACTATGAAATGATTTGGGGAAGGTATTGTCAGTGATTGCCTTTGGCCTCTCTGAAATATAATAGCAGCTATACTATGTCAGAGTAAAAGTTCACTCAGCACAACATGCTGTCAGTTGTCAAACCATTGGAAAGAGAATTAAAGCTGGCCTTGACGATACAGTACATGGTCAGCTTACGCGAGCCAAATCCATTGTATCTTGCAACACTATTGTTTCTTCACAGGGAAGGAAGAATAGCCCGAGAGTAAGCCATCACAACAAAGGGAAGGAGTGTATTTGTTCTTAGATTAACTTCATACACCAGGTAAACCACGCTAAGTTGTTTCGTTCCAGGCTACATTAATTGCACACCAAACTGTACAAATTCAGTGCACATCTAAGATTGTGCGTAGAGTGCCCTGAGACAGTAATATTACTTCCAACAAATGGACATAACATATAACAAGTCCTTATTTTGGAAGGATAAAGATGAAAGACCTATCTTGGGTCAGAACAAGCAAAACTGAAAGACTTATTCTACAGTCATTTTCAACATCACACACTGTGCTTGAACTGGGATACAGCAACTGGTTGAGACTGGAAACTTCAAAATCAGTCAAGAATCACAAATGCAAAATATCAAGGGACTAAGCAGAAAAGTAACTGACGTGGATGTACTAAAATGGAATAAGGGTATACTACAACTGTAGGTAAATATTTCTCCCAATAAATTAATATTGTTAAGTCACATTGCAAGAGCTCATCTGCACAGCCACAAAAGAGCCCAGAAAGACTGCTCCCAGGGACATCAGCCCATCAAAGGGCCATGTGTGGAAGCCCAAAGGAGCATAAAAGGGCAGTGGGACCAGGGCTGTGTTCATCATGCATGTCTGGGTTATGTATGAGTGCTCTGTGTGCATATGCTTGCTGGGAATACATCTTCAGTCTCACTGCTGACTGGACCTGAAGTCATGGAGCAGCAGCAACCTTGCCTCTCTTTCAGGCTGCTGGATCTGGCATGATATATTGTAAAAGGACAGGAAATCTGGTTAAAAAAAAAAAAGACTGCAAACCTATGCATCAACTTTCCAGGGGCTTCATTCACAAGGACTCCATTTTCTACAGGCTTTCCTTCCTTTCCAGATGGACTATTTGCATCTGTGGAGAAAAAAGAAAGTAAAAAAGCAAATATGAAAGTGGTAGTAATGAGACACAAAGGTTTAATTTCAATAATAAATGCCAAGTGCAGTCCTGCTGTGCAAACAAATGGTAGAACACAAGAGTCATTACACACACTAACAGATAATTGATCAAAGCGTAGATCAGCTCAGTTCCACTCCCAACAGGGTTAGCTAGCAACACAAATATAGGTCAGTAATAACTGAGTATAATTATGAGAACATACTTGATGTTAAAGCACAAAATACCAAACTGCACTATGACTCCAACAACACTCCATCTTCTGCTTTTCAAACCACATCTTTAATACAGTTAACCATAAATTAGTTTCATTTTAGAACACAATGAGAAGACATTCTAATAAATGGAGTACAGCTATAAAACCAGATGGCCAGCTCTAATAACTTTGAGCCTTCCTGCAAAATGAAACAGAAAGCACCATGCAAAAGTCTCATGTTTTTAAGCAACCATAGGAATCAGATTCTGTTAAGCAAAGAGATGTTTCTATGAACGTTACTAAACAAAAAACCTGGTTTTGTTATTCCACAACATCTCACTTGTAACAAGACGCAGAACACACAAGACAATTGTCTGAAACAATTCACAAAACCTATCAGTCTGAATTATTAAGACTTCTCTGAGCAACTTAATTCAGTGTAACACATAAAAAAAACAAGGTTCAAATTATGTCATCATTCACCTAATACGAATGAGTTTGACCCCTAAAAAACTATGGAAAATTAGATGAAACTCCATTTTCATGTATAAAAGCTAATTTAGAATTTGTAACAAAAGTAACTTTGCATTTTTAAGAGCCTATTCAGATAAAAAAAACTCAGCTGCATCTATTAAAAAGATATGCAGGAAAATTAGATTTAGAATTTGAAATCTTCATATTTTTATAAGAAAGCAAAGCATATGTATAAATCACTTTATCAATACACTAAAGGTGAGCTGTTTGAACTTAAAGCTGTTCCTTCCTTCCTGTGTCTGCAAACTGAACATTGGTTCAGTACTCAAAAAAACACAAAGTGAAACCGTTCAGTGTGGTCCAACAGTAAGGAAAAAAGAGCAGAAACAATGGAAAAAGTAAAAGCTTCAACGATTTAGTTCTTATTTTTAATTATATGAATGAGAACAAAGAAATAGGAGACTGCTGGTTATTTTAACCACCTGACATGCTTTCTTTTATAGGGCTCCCATATGAAAAACAGCAGATCACTTTAGAGCATCACTGAAGCTCTAAACCCACATGAACAAAACCACAAGTAAACCATCCTCCCCTAATAGCTCTTACATTTGATTTCTTGTTGGAGGCTACAAAGATTTCATACTTACACTGCATTTCCCTCTTGAGAGAGAAAAGTACTCAAGATTGCCATAGTAAACCCAGCACATTAAGTACTGAATAGACGTGAGAACAAAAGGGACCTTCAGGTCTCAATCCTGAGCTCTCCCTCTGAGATTATACTCATAGCACTCCTAAATCCAGAGTGGGAGACATACCTTTCAAGTTTAAGGTTTCCTCATGAAAATATTTGAGGCAAAGAATCACTGCTGATGAATTAGTTATCACACACACAAGTAACATGCAAACCAAGTAAATATCTCGTTATGCAGCAGAAATTCTTCTACTAATGACTTAATCTCTTTTGTAAATGAAGTACAGCTACTAGTATTGCTCCACCGCAAGCACCAGTAAAAGCCACATGGCAAAAAATGCAGTTACCTGTTTCCAGAGGTGGAATCATTCCTTCTAATGAAGGATCTGAGTCTAAAAGCATATGTAATTAACTTTTTCCAGAACACAATCATTTTCAACTTTTACAAGCACAAATGCATTTAATTAGCATAACCTAAACCACAAAGAAATACAACTGCTCAAGGCAGGGTTCAATTCACTGAAACAGACCTTATTAATCCTACTCCATGGATTAAAACAAACAAACAAAAAAAAAGGCAACCTTGAGGAAAAAAACAGAAATCCAAACCATATGGCTGCAAGTGACAGATCACAGAATCTCCTTCTAGATACAAGCTAATGAGAGGTGGAGAGCAGAAATCAAACAAGTAACTCTAAGGCAACCTCATTAACAACCACAGAAAAATCCCAGTATACACGTGTGTTTTCCCCAGTGGCATGGAAGAGACCTCATTTAAGAAACTTCAGGGGACTTCCTAATCTTAACATTAAAGACATGTTATCGTCACATTTTAAGAGTGACAACTTTTGTCCACATTGGTGGATCTCTCCCCCACAGCTCTGTTATTCTGCCTTGCTTCAGGTACAGAGCTGCACCGAGAAGAGAGCTGTGGCAGCACAGGCTTCCTTAGTCCCACCTACTGTGCACACTCAGTCATCACAGCATGGCTAGATTAGTAAGAACAGTGAAACACTTCACTCTTCCAAGCATCCTGATACCTTAACAGCACTCATCTTGAATCAAAGTTTGCTTCCGCCATTTAGGGCGGAGACTACAGCTAGCTGTTACCTTACAAGAGAGAAAGGAAAAGTTGAATTTTGCTAAAATAAAAGCAAAATGAATTTAAGAGGAAGTCAGATTATTTCCTGACCCAAGCAGGTGCTTCCTGAATTAACACTCACATCCAAATTCCACAACAACATTCAGAACAGTCAACACAACTCACTATTTAACTCTTAGCCTTCCCAGGAGTCAGAAAGGAGGGAAGCACCCAACCATACCTGCAGGCACTGTACAAGCTGTCCTAGCTATCAAACATAGTGCTTGCTACTGAGCCCAACTCAGCTTCGTGCTATTACAAAAAAGCACAGCCAAAAAACACGGGTGTGCCAGGCTTCACTCAGACAGCATTGATTGCAAAGGTACACAGCTTACTCCTGCTGACACAAAACCTCAGCCCATAAAGCAGAAGTGGCTATTTTTATTATTAAACACACACTACTACCTAGTGTATAATACAAAGATATTGAGCAAGGAAGCTATGTTTTTTCAAATTCAGCACTTTATAAATTGCTTCCCAAACGTAGCATTAAGGAAAAAAAAATTACTTATTTCTTACAGAGGCCAAACAAGGTTCTGTGAATCCTACTCCATACTACGTTTTCCACAAAGTAGATTTTAACTTCGTGCTGGACAGGAGCTAGAATTTGGGGAATTAAGCTAGAATTTGGGAAGGTGTGATCAGAGCAGTCAGTAGCACAGCTATGACTCCACACAAACCTGCTCTGGCTGGAGTACTAGTGGCATCAGCAAAATCAGCCACATTAAAAGTCAGAGAATGGAACAACTGCTAAAAGCAAGATGGAGGTGCTTTTTTAACACAAACTGGTAGGTTAATTTTAGGTGTAGTTCCCCAAATAAATTATCTGCATAAAGAAGCAGAGGAAAGGTGTAAAAACCCCAGCTGACTCTTACTGGATCTCATAACCATTTTAGTTTTGCTCTGAGTGAGAAATTTTCCACTACAGAACTGTTCCGCATTTTGCTAAGTTTTAAGAAAAAAAAACGTGCAGTCAATCTCACAACCTTCAGCATCCTCAAGAAACACTTCTACCAATAGGGATATTAGAAGAAATTGCAGCTACAACCAAAACAACCACTATTATTCCTTTAACATTAATCCCTTAACATGCCATCCATCAGCTTATCCAAAAGAGCTTACCGCTGCTCTCGGTGCTTTGCTCAGCATTAGCGTATGTACGAAGAAACTCCGCAAAAGCTCCGTCTTGCTTCAGCAGCTCCTGGTAGGAGCCCATCTCAGAAATTTTGCCATCAGTCATTACCAGAATTGTATCCATTTGAGGCAGATAGCTTACTGCATGGGTTACTAAAACTCGAGTCTAAACAGCAAAAGAGAAAAAAAGATTAACATCTCAAATCAGTAAATACAACGGTTAAACCTCTGGCTTTCCAGCCACCTCGTGGCTTTCATTCTGTACATAATACTGTAATAACCATGGACAGACATGCAACATTTTTAAGAAAAATGACTGTCCTTGTCTTTTGTCTTTTCCTTCACAGAATTTTGAATTAGAAAAACCAAAGTATATTTTATTACAAAAACTCAGTGGCTTGAGTCTTGAAAAAAAAAAAAAAAAAAAAAAATCCTTTCATTTTTTTGATGTTCAAAACAAAAGTCTAAAGACAAGTTATTACATTATTACGTACTTTATTTTTCAAGATTCCTTTTGGTCCAATAACTTTTTCAAAAATATGTTTCCCAACGTGAGCATCAACAGCTGATAAAGGATCATCAAATAAATAGGTATCTGCATTACAGTAAACTGCCCGAGCAAGACTAACTCGCTGCTTCTGTCCTCCAGACAAATTCACACCCTGGGGAAACAAGAAAATTATTATTTTTTTATTTATATTTAAAAAGAGATGTCTTGCTGTAGTTTGTGAAAGAAAAAGAAAACCATGGGTGATTTATGCAAATCAGAGAAATTTCAGCACTGTGTGAAATAGATATGTATCACAAATTATTTTACTACTATAGCACAAACAATCACAGTCAAAATCCCCTTAGAAGGAATTAAGCCTATTAAGCTATCACTGTCAATGAGGGGCTAGTTAAAAAAAA
>WBMW01000333.1:2246895-2277568 GCA_013396635.1 Penelope pileata | reverse complement strand
AAAAAAAAAAAAAAGTATTGTTCACTAGCCTTGCAAGGAATTAACACAGACTAGACATACCTAATTCTGAACACTCAGAGGCTAATTTTCTTCTCAGCCTTATTTCTGCAGTGCTGCCCCGATCTAATGAACAAACTCTGAGCACAACCTACAGTTTACTTGGCCCTCTGATCAGCTCAATTTCCTGGAAGGAAAATAAAGCTGCACTCTTGCCTGAATCTGGACCTGGGGCTGTTGGTTGGCAGCTACATCCCATCTAGAATTAGTCAGCAGGAAAAGCACATATCCCTACATATCCTTCTCTATCCTCTGGAGGGCCCTGGCTTAGCAGAATGCCAAGGTGGTTATATACTGCCAAGGCAGTTATAAATACGCTGTTGACCACGTGTTTAGGGGACATTTGGTCCTGCTTGCACACCAGAGCACTACATCAGTTATGCAAGTTTCTAAATCCACACTGCACATACTTTTGTAACCAAGAGCCACTCTGGAGAAAGCTTTAATTAAAAAAAAAAAAAACAAACAAAAAAAAAACACCCACAGAAAACAAAAAGAAAACCCAAACAATTTCCCCACCATGCACTCCCCTTGAAGTGCTTAGGAGGTCCTTCTCTTCCTGTTTCCACATATGATTATGCTCTATGATCACAGCAACTCAGAGCTGTTCAAAATCAGGCACTGAGATGCTTTTGCATTAGTAACTGAGAAAATGTTTCTCCCCTTTGAGTGTTAAAGGCAAAGTAAATACATACTGTTCAAATCTGATTCTTACTCAAGAGAGTTTCTATTCTGTGTGTTTTCAGTTCAATACAACTTTAAGTAGAATAGAAGTCACATGGCCTTATCTACAAGCAATAGCAGTGTTATAGTAGAGTGGGTATTTAAATACCTTTTCTCCTATTTCTGTTTTGTCTCCCATAGGGAGAATCTCTATATCAGGCAGAAGTGCACAAGCCTCAATCACACGCTTGTACCGATTCTCATTCACCTCTCTTCCAAAGACAATATTATCTTCCAAAGTTGCATTTTGGATCCAGGCTTGCTGAGGAACATAGGCAATTGATCCCTGCAAGAAAAATGAAGTCCCTTATTCAGTACTTTAGGCAAAAAAAACTGCACACATAGTCAAAGCACAGCAGGGCTTTGTGAGGCTGGCAGTTCTATTTCTTCACAAATTGCCTATGGTCAATCTGGAACCACACAGACAAATGTGTGCTCTTGGGGTAGTGCCTCCTCCAACATGTTATTTCTGTAATCCTCTCTTCAAGTGAATGTAACAAAGTGTGCTGGTGGAAAATAAAAGACTTCAAACAAAACAGGATTCTCTAACATAAACTTAGAGGAAATGTTTGTTTAGAGAATATTTACACAATTACTGAATGTTAAAGTCATTATGACTTTGCTCTTTCATCTAGTTATAAATTATGTTCACTGTAAAACAATTTTATTATGGAATGCAAAAGTGTTTAACAGATGCATCCCTGCCAAGACATTTCTACTAAAAGCAGGGGAAGTTGTTATTATATAAGAAAGTCACTTCAAAAGAAAATACTCAGGCTACTGCAAAATAATTTGCTTTGAAGAATGGTTCTGCCTTCTCTCTAAACCAGTAATCAGTTACTCAGTTCTCACTTCAGTTATTCCAGAACTGTTTTGGAGATAACCAAATGTGTAATTTTTATTTTATTTTAAACGCAGCAGATCTATTAGTTTTATCGTTAAAATCAACAGCAGCTTCTCCCACATTTGGGTATCTGTGTGCACCCTCTCCCCTTGTAACTTTCTGATGTCTAAGAACATATAAATTAATACTGTTTCTTCTCATCCTGGAGTATGTGTAGCAGGGTCTCTTTCCCCCATGCCTAGCTGCCAGCAAGACTTACCAGAATACTTATCTTTGAGACTTTCACCACTCAGTCTACTTGGCTAAACCTGAAACTGACAGATTTCAAAGCTGAGTCAAAACCTAACTGTGTTACATGTGGGCTAAGGCATAAACACGGCTTGCTAGGAAACCAGGCTACATGTGCATTCATCTGAAAGGTCATCTCTTCTCCTCTTAATATCATCTTCAAATTTAGAATCACTCTGGCAATACCCACAAGTTGCTGAACAATTCTTCAGACACATCACACCTTGACAACCACGTAGCCTTCCTTTTTGTCCATCTCCCCCAGTAAAGCAGACAGCAATGAAGACTTTCCACAGCCAACTTGACCAACAACAGCTATCAGGGAGCCTTCAGGAACAGTGAAGTTAATGCTGAAATAAAGTGCACACGATTCAGCGTTGATTGTTGGCACATCCCAGTAGTTAACAACCTACTGAACAGCCCATATAAAGCCAGATGCAACGTGAACACTCACTGCAAATGCTGACACAGCACATGAGCTTAAATTATTCGAAAACGCAAACCTTCCTTTCAGAAAGCACACAGCTCTTCTTATACTTAGGACATAGCACCTTGACATGCAATCAGTCAAAAAGAAAGAGAGAGTCACTTTCAATTTTTCTTTTAAATGTTCTGTAAATGGCATGTAAATACAAACTGATGCTCCCCAAATAGCATCCTTGTCTCAAAGGACATGCAAATTATGACCCAAGAAAGAGCAGCCAAAATTAAGAAGGGGGACAGAGCACAGGGAAGACGTGGTATGTAGCGCAAACGAAAGGGACAAGGGATTAGGAGAGGACAACCTAGCTGCATCCTCTAGATGGAGCTCATCCCATCTACAGCCAGTAGCAAGAGTTTGACATCTCTGAAGCTTCCCCTCCTTCCATTATACCTCTTGCTAGTCCTTTTACTTATAATATACAGATAATAAATATAATAAAATAATATTAATAAATAAAAACAAAAATAAGCACATTGTTTTCCTGTTCCTTTAAGGAAACAAACTTCTGCATACAGGTTTTCTAATTGAAATACAGATAATTTATGATGTAGCAAAACTACGGAGTGGAACAAAGGATACCAATTCTTACCTACTCAGTGAAGGAGGATCAGTTTTGGACCAGCTAAATGTTGCATTCTTTACAACAATGCTTCCTTCAGCTGATAAACAGAAAATTTGTTTTTACACAAACGTGAATGCAAGCAGCTAAACTGTATGCTATGCATTATTTACAAAAGTAAATCTAAGCACAAAGAAGTAGATCTATATAGCTACTTCTGTAGCAAAACAATAACCCACTGCTTACCAAAAGCTTGTGTTCTGTTCAACACAGAATAATAAGCATAAGGAATAATAAATGTAACCTCATCAGAGGTTCTGAAGTTACAATAATTCAGTAGCCAGGAGGTACATGAATGTCAACTACAAGATCATGTCTAATTCAACAGTCTTCTCCTTTACACAGCAACTTCACTGTAGCACTGCTAAGTCAGTTCAAGAAACCAGCAGCCTCAATCTGACTGTCTTGTGCTTCACAGGGAAGCATCAGCTAAACTGATGCTTCCATGTGGAAAGTTGAGTTACCGTAAGAATAACAGGAGGGAAAAAATCAAAATAAATTAACTTTGACCAAAAACGCTGTTGAGGGAATCACAGTGTGGGTTGAATGGACCTTTAAAAATCATCTAGTTCCAAAGTCCCAGCCATGGGCAGGGACTAATTCCAGCAGACCAGCTTGCTCAGACACATTCAACCTGGCCTTCCAGGGACTATTCATCCACAAACTCTCTGGGCAGTTTTTTATTTTATTTTTTCCTCACCATTTTTAGAGTGGGCCCTGAGGGCCCAAGAAGGTGGCAGAAATTCTATACACTTTTATTTTTACAAAGTCTCTTCTCTGCTTTCTGGCTGAAATTAATCAGTGAAATCCAGCAAAATGCAATATTTGTTACAGAAAGCAAGAGAAACACTGCAAAGCCACCCAAAACTTGCACAAACTCTTTTTCAACAGCATAAAAAACTCACCATTTGTGATGGGACCTCTGATTACGCTGTCTGGATCCAACTCTTCATGAGACAGGAACACCCTAAGGCGCTTCAAGGAGACACTGGCCTACATCAGAAAGAGATACAAAACTATCTTATATTCTGCTCATATTTAAGAGCAGTGTTTTATGCCATGTATACATTACATCATTATTATGCACTCCTAATCCCTCCTGAAAACCACTGCAGAGTTTCTTGGATAGTCAAATCTGCATTTCCCAATCACAAGGAATATGACTGATTTCAGGCACACTCATCTACCATCCCCAGGATTGATAATTCTACTTGTATAGCATTCAATACAAGGGAAATGCAAAGCTCATTTTCTGAGGTGACTGAATTTCACCAGTGGACATTATGTGAGCACAAAAATGTAGTCTTTCCATCCAATGACTATTTCTGCACAGAAAAGCCTGTTAATGACTGAAATCTTACTTCTACTATGCTGCTGATAACCATAGGAAGTATGTTCAGTGGAAACCTGAGGATGTTGAACAAAGCTAGGGATACAAATGCCTTCTGAGCATCCAAGACATTGTTCTTGTCTATCGTGACATACACAGCAAACGTGGACAAGGCAACCTGAAACACAAAGTGTAATGGTTATGATTAGGGTAGTGCTTTTTTAAGCCACTAACACAAGAAGTATACAGTCTGACAGCTGAAATCCAAGGTCTATGAATCAAAAAGCTGTGTTCTGATTAAGTTTTCACTCCTGCAAACACTTTCCACAAAACAAACACTTGATTTGAATATATTGTTGCAATAATTAAGTTGATGGTGCCTCTTGGGAAACTTCTAAGAAGGGGTCAACTTTCCTCACACAGTTAAGGATGAAGCCATAAATGTCTCAGGCTATTTGCGGTCACTCTGCATGAGAAGGGAAGGAAAGAATCTAGCCTTTGTCTCTGCTCTCTTTCACTTCTAAGTCCATCTCAGACACTAGATCAGTAACGTAAGTAGACTGAAAACTGGGAAACATCCCAATGCTAGCCCATTTTACATCTTGTAGGGTCTACCACAACCCTAGATAATAAAGTACAGCCCTCTTTAACATGGACAAATTTTCTAAGAAACTTTAAATGTTACTGCATTATAATGATGAAGCATTATAGTACCCGAACAGTTCAAAGCAGAAAAGCTTAAGATCCATGTTGAACTAGAAAATTACACTGAACCATCATCATCATCAATCACAAGCTATACAAATAAAAATAAACGTAAAGCTTACTTACATTCTTCAAAATTAGGTTGATCAAATTGTAATAAAACTAAAGTGAACTAAGTTAAACCAAAGAAACCAACACAATACTTCCCAATCACAATGTTCACTTTCAGATCTATTCTCTTGACAGAGTTTTCTTCCATGGTAACAACACTCATACCTTGGTATATAACAGGAGCCAACAGCCTCTTTCCCACAGACTCATGCAAGAAAACAAGGCTGGCTAACCATTGGTGACCTCCCTCCTACAAGACTTGAAACAATTAGCTCAAATGCCTACAGAACAGCCTCATCTAAATACAGTATCCACCAAACACATTTGTATTTATGTTTAAAATCTGACTGCTGTGAAGACACGTATCGCCCTCCTTACAGTGGCTGACTCAGCTGTGTCTGGTACAGTAGCTTGTTTGTACAATCCTTACTTTGGACAATAATAACCCAGCAAGAAAGCCCTCCCACAGAGATCAAAAACAAGACGAGGGCCAAAGAATAACTTGAGAAGCAGCATGTCCGCACGCTTGCGCTACCAGCGCTCAGTCTGAAATGCACTCTTATCAGCACAGACAGCAGCATGGGAGGTACTGCACAATGAATAGCTTCCTGACAGCATTATTAAGCAATGTGTTGAAGAGCTCTGGCCATGGAAACAGGAGAAGTGAAAGTATTTTGCATTTCAAAAGTGCTTTCAAGAAGGCACCTGCGTAATTCCTTAATGAGAAGTTTAGAAGAATATATACTAAAAAAATAAATATCTGGAAAAAAGCATGTCAAACAGCAGCCTTGCACTTTGGGCTGTACCAGTTCTGTTCCAGTGGCAAAAACCCCCTGAGATACAGGACCATTGTCACAACACATTCACAACATGCACTGGAACAGAGCTACTCATTAGAGGAATTGATCTCCTCAGACTCTGCAAATAGCATTAATGAGTCCACCTGCATAGTTTTATTTAGAAACTTCATCTAATAACATATTTATATTAAAACCATCTCAGACTTGTTATAGAAAAGCATTTGCTTAAGAATGCAGCTGATGTTTCCTATCCGTGGCACTGCTTCTTCTGCCTTTCATCATGCCCAGAAGATAATGTAAACACTAAACATTTGAAGGGAAGGAATTTGAGACTGGAAAGTACATTTAAATATCTTCAACTGGAACAGCACATATTTTATCCTAATGTAGTCATGACTTCTATTTGCTTCTATGTACAAGAGCAGTGGCCCATTGTTCTAAAAGGGTCTGAAGCAATTTTGATGTGATCTCACTTCTCTCTCCCTTTCATTAGTTTCAATGTAAGCTAACCACAAACACAGTGGAGATGTTTCACATATCAAGAATATTTTTTTTATAATAAGAATTTAAAGCAATCTCAGGGTACACAATGGCTTTACCTCTCCACATTGTTCTTAAAAAGATGTGGGGAGAACCCAGGCCAGAGGCAGACTTGTTGCACAATGTTCCATTTGATCAAGGACGCCTATCCAAGGACCTGCTGCTTTCAGAAACATGCTGAAATAAGGGAGGTTTTACTCTACTGCCAGACATAACTACTACTTGGATGGGCACTATGCACATTAGTAATCCCTTCTTAATCTGACAGTACTTTTAATCTTAGGTCCCTCAAGTATACCACAAAAAATGAGGGAGGGAAGCGGAAAGAGGCTTTTATTTCTAAATAAATCAGTCATTAACTTCTAGGATGCTGGATTCAACTTGGATGTTACTAAGATCCAAAGAAAACAGAAGTTCTTTACATAGAGAACTGAAGATAAAAGAGTTCTGTTTTCCACTACTGTAGAGGCATTCTTAGTTTTCCATTCATTAAAAAAAAAAAAAGTTCAAGCACTGCTTTGGAAAGCATGAACTAAAAGAGTAGAATAGATCTACAAATTTGTTTCACTTACCAAAAAAGGAGCACAAACCCAAGTGAAGGTACCCACTGCAGCAAGGTAAGCAGATTTTTTTAGGACTTTAAGCTCTTTCTGTCTGATCTCTAATACCTTCTCTCTAAAGGCTAATTCCCAAGCATAAAGTTTTAGAACTTTAATCCCATTGAGAATTTCATTCATCAGCTTAATTCTGTTGTCTTTGCTCTTCATCTGCGCCACCTAAAAACGACATTGCAATAAAAAATTAGCAGAGCACAGTACCTGGCAGATCCACAAAGTTTTCAGCTTTTATTTTGCAATGCCGAAATTTGTCTCATTATCGTCAAAAGCTTACTAACTTCCCAAGCAGGAAACCTGAGACACTCTCTGAACAAACAATATGCAGAATCAACACATTTTAAAACAAATAAAAGAATGCCTCCTACAACAAAAAAAACTACTCTGCATCTAACCTTAGATCAAACCTGGTTTTGCTTCATTTTCAGCACTATCAATGGCTTTCTGATGATGTACCAACTCAAAAAGCTTTCTATTCAGTAGTAAGAAGACAGACCATTATGAAGAAGAAAACCTTTGAAGAAAATATTTTAATGAGGGCTGAGCAAACCTGAAACGATGTTCTGACTCAGCACACCGCAGTTTGCCAACCTGCACCAGGACTGCTATCCCAGACAGCTGTTACCAGTGGCAGTGCATCTGTGACAGGCTATGTACTCCTACTTGTCCCATGTAGGAACCAAATGCTGTAGTATATTCTGATGAACATCTAGAGCTAAAAGGTTTCATTCAAATAAATTAACAAACATCGACCTATTTAACTAAGTCAGTAGTAGTAGCATCAGTATCAGAAAGCATGCAGTGGGGCTGCTGGAGGGTATCTTTGCAAACAGGACATTAGGCGAGTTTGAGCCTAGATTTACCAAAGCGCACCCTCTGTAACAAACTGACTCTCTCTAAATAAAAACTACTAGGGTTCAATAAACGCCAACCACTAAGACTCCTTCCTCTTCATCCCACTCAGAAAAGGCAGACAGTAGCCCAAGTTTCCTCTCATGTTATTAGGTAGCAAGTTAAAAAACTAAACTAATTCCAGCCCAAACATCAAGCATTTCGTGAATGAAGCTGGCTAACCTGCTACCTTGATGTTCTAACTGCTGCAAAATTTTTTAACAGATCTAAGGCTCAAAAATACATTAGTTTGTGTTTATTTTGCATACGCAACACCTCTGACTCTTCTACCACTTCATGGTGGGGAGGGGGCAGACCTCAGAAACAAGTCACAGAATAGTACATTTCTTAAAAGCACCTATAAAGCTTCTTACCTGATAGGTTTTTGTCTTCACTGCCATCACAGCATTTACAGGAACCAGAAGAATCATGACAGCAACACCTGCCAGTACAGAAGGACCTAAATTCTGAAGAAAAAATACTTGATTGTAAATATTTATTGAAAACAGGGTGGTTTTTTTTTTTTTAAGATCTTAAGTCAAACCACAGCATGTGGTGTAGAAAAGCGTTCTGAAATATCTTTTCAGCCCCCCTTCCTTTTTCAAGGGCAGTTTAGGGGAAGAAGAAGATCAAACAGGGACTTAAACTGATGTGACTATCTGAAATAGAAATAACATGCATCTCAAATGGTAACTCAGACTGCAGAATTAGAACCACTTCTTTAAATCAAGTGACAAAGGAGATATTGTAGGTGCTGCAGTCCTCACAAGTTAGTAGCTCCCATCTGCATTTCCCCACATGCACTCAGTTGTGCAAACTGAAAGTCTTCCTTCTCAACAGCAGTGACAAAAGTAGCTCTGAAAAGCTTCTAAACACTTGCTCTACTCTGCTATAAACGCTCCAGTGGTCCGAACAACAGCTTTCTACAATCATGACCATATGACAAAACAGGAAACAAAAGACATAATGCTCACCTGCCACAGTAAGTACAGTGCTAGTATCACCTGGAGAGGCGCAGACCAAATCATGTTTATATAGGTAGCCAAGTCCATGAATCTCTGAGCATCCACAGACATTAGATTCACAATTTCACCCACAGTAGAAGTCTTTCTAGCAGAATTTGTGATAACAAGTGCCTAAATGCAGATTAAAAAAGAAAAAAAAACATCAAAAATGTCCAACTCATTTGCTTTTACTCCACTGGATCGAAATTGTTTTATAGAGCTTCTATAAAATTGCAAGCAATTCCTTTCATGCTTCATATTCCATTTACCCTGCAGACCTAACAAAATGCAAGTGGTGTCAATGGAAGCATTTGGATTAATCTAAAAATAGCAAGCAGGTATTTGTGGTTAGGGTTAGTTGGCATTTTTACTGCTTGTTGGAGCAGGGAGGATGTTTGCTTCCTTTTTTTAACTGTAAGAAGTGGAATCTTTGCTTCGTCACACATTTTTCTCACACAGAGCAACCAGTCCAGACCTTTCTAAAATATCCCAGTCTACTTCAGGATGAGGTAGGGCTGTCAGTTAAGTCATAAATGAAGCTGTAGAAGTGGATGCATCTTAATTTCTGCACAGGTGGAAACAGTTTCACTCCCCAGCTTAAATGAGACAAAGTTTCCTGTTTGCCATTGGAAGGAGACGGTGCCAGAACTTCAACTAATCAATTTGAAAATTGTTCCGCTTCCAAGTTTTGTATTTATAACTTAGATACTCTCTTACTTTTATTAAGAGTTAGGAAACTCTGCTGGGCTGATTCCTAACTAGTTGAATTATTCAGACTTAAGGAGTGCATTTACACAATCACTGGAGGTATTGTCACATATTTAAAAGAAACACTTACCTTTCGATAGATTACACCAACAATGGCTGTTTTGAGCCTCATTCCAGTTACAAAACAAATATGAAAATACTGGTGAAGAATCAATGTCTGAAGACAGGCACAAACAAACAGCAGCCCTGTATAGAAGTAGCCTTGCCAGTTTGGGGCATTTTCGTTATTTACGAAGTTGATTAGCAATCTGCAGATAGAGGAATTAGCATTTTTGATTTATGCAAATCAAAAGCCAGTTTCAGGGTAACAGTCTTTGATTATTCCAAGTATTATATGGATCATGCAAGCACTCAAAGTGCAAGACTTAAATAAAACACTTAAGCTAACTCCTTAGGAGCAGGACATAGTTCTACACTAGCATTCACTGCTAATAACGTACTCCTTTAAAACAAAAATATTACATGCCTTATACATACAGCATTCTCTGACTGAAAAGTTTTATATTTCCTCCAGCTAACATGTAACTACTTAAGAGTTGTTGTTTTACTGCTTCTCACCTTAAAGCAATACAATCTCTCCTACTGCCTTAGCTCAGTGGTGCTATGCATACTGTGACCTGTGGTTATAAATCCTTCAGACTTCTGAGCAGTCCCACAACCATCACAAGTTAGAATTAAATCAATTCTGCTATTGCTGGTTATGCTCTTGCCATGCCTATTTCATGGTGGGAGGGAACCTAATAACATCATACATCAAATGTTTGATTTTATAATTTGAAAATCAATGGCTCAAAACAATCTGTGTGGATGGTAGCTCTACCTGATTGACCCAGCTAGAGGCAAAGGAGTTTGGTGCCAGACTGGAATATCAGCATACTTAAAAATTTGTCCGCTTGCTCTTAATTCAATAATAAAGTAAATAGGTCTTACTTCAAAATTTCTGGGCCTGTGAACATCAAGAGATCATGTGCTGCTTTAAACAGGAAGCTCATGAGAAAATATGGTCCAAACGTTTTGCATAACACCTTGGATAAAGATGCCTCAGAGCTCCTCTGAGACGGTTTTATAATCAAAGCTTCAGCTTCTTCTGTCACTTCACCATTTGAGTCACTTGATTTTTGTTGCTTTTTGGACGAGTATAGCATGTTCAATGGCTGCCTGAAATAAGAGTTGAAATATATAGAAGGTACACAGTATGACCTTTATTCACATATAAAACTGAATGGAAAAACGCACAGTATAGAAATGAGACATTTACTTCAACTAGGCTGTTAAATTTCTGATACTATCCAACTTGCTGGCCTGTGCCTCTTACATCATTCTTCATTTTAGCAATAGCAAGTGTCCTAGCAACGCACGCAGCTATTTACCTCAATTTTTAATAGTTTAAACAGGTTTTATTGTCAATCAACCACCTTTCTAATTACACAACCACAGATACACAAACTGGCCATTCACAAATGGTCTTCTTTGTACAGTTAACATTCCTGAAGAATCTTTCCTACAGCAGTCCAGGGCAACAAGGAATAGTGTTGTAGTCTGCACTAAGCTCAAAAACGAAGGATGCTACTATTCTAGACTTCAGTATATTGAGCTTTTATCAAAATTGAGGCCTCACTATACCACAAGAGTTAAAAGTTTGTAGTCAGATTTATGCCCAGTCATTCCCAATGAGCTGAACACATTTCACACACCTGGCTTTTGTCAAACTACGTGCTTCCGAACTTCTGAGGACAAGCTGTATGTAAAAATACACTATGGAAACAAGCAAGCACTCTTCCTTCAATGAAAAGGTACTTCTATTTGATGCAGTGAGAGATGATGAAAGTAGAATGGAAACTGCAGGCACGCAGCCCTTCTAATTTTAGATGTCCTGCTTAGGTGTTCAGGCTCCCTATATAGTCAAAGGAAAGAAATAAGCTTCTCACTTTCACACCCTGAACTGCCCTCCTGAGCCTTCACTAACTACAGAGGGAGCCCAAGCTCCGACATTACATGGCTGAAGTTAGTGTGAAAACATTCCCTCCCAGGGTGGATTAAAAATTCCCATACACTAAAAATTATAATAATCAGCTTTGGATCATGAAAGACTAGAGCAAAAGTTGATGTAGCTCCTCATAAAAAAGAAACACAACTCCACTTGGTTCCTCTCCTGTACGCACTTAAGGACAGAGTTGTCACTTTGAGCCCTGCAGAAGCAGATTCAGTAATAAACAAAAATGCTGAGTAACTTCAGCTTTTGAACCTTCACATCTGAGAGGAAACATCGTATCCTTTATAACACTCATAATATTTTATAAATAATAAATATTTTAATAAAGTGGTTCTTGACTACCTAGTTTTCATTTGTTAATGAAAGCTTTATCAGTGATAGGGTAACTAACTTACCTCTTGGTCTTTGCCCATTCTTTTGCCCAGTTTCTCGCCAAACCTGGCACTATCTCCTCAGATGTGTCCTCTTTATTTAACGACCACAAGTCCTTAGCTTCTAAAGGTCTCCGATAACCCTGAATCATCAATCTGCATTAGAAAGAATTAGTACTGTACATTTGAGAATACTAGTGTTATACATGCCAAAAAACAGTGGTGCTTACACCCAATCCTGAAACAAAGCCACCTCTTCATGAAAATGCAGGCAAGAATCAGTACCTGTAGCAACACAGGTTCCAGGTGTTAAGATGGTATTTAGCTACATATAACATCTTGTCCTTTACTACAAGATTTAAGCACCAAAAGATCGAAAGACTCAGGATATGCCACCAAATTAAAATTTCCGAGAGAAAAAAAATACAAGGATAAAGTGATATCATAAAAATCAGCCAGATAATTAATATTCTCATGCCTAACAAGTTGCAAAATCTTTATTAGCCTTTAATTTTACAATGCAATTATTGTATTTTCTATTATGCAATTATTATAAGTATTATGTTGGACTTACCCAGTGATCCACCAGAAGGTAATTCTGGAGAGGAAAGAAGCACTGAACTCTGGACATGGTTTCTAAAGGAGAGAAAAAAGAAATCAATCTACATACAAAGAAACTGCTATAGGGGTATAAGAAACAAATCAAACAGAAAAGATGTTTTTGAATTACTGTTTTCCTTCCCAAATTATTAAATTTGTAATTTATGCTGTTGAGAATTTGTTTAGAAAACACAGGCAAGTCCAGCTTGATAGCTGTCAGCAGACTAGCCCATTGGGTGACAGAAATAGCAGTACACCATATCAGCAAGGCTACAAATAGTTGATGGAATTTTATGACAGCACAGGTCAGACAATCTCTCAAGATGTCATGATCAGTGTCTACCTGTATCAAAGCAAGGGATGTTATTGTAAAGGCATAAATGTGTCATTTGGGTAGAGTCAGAGTTACCAAAGAAGAGTTAGCTGTGCTGTTCTGGTAGTTAAGTGTTATGAGTCCATCAAAACAGACACACAAATAGTAATTAAAAATAAATAAATGAAAAATCCTAACCTCAGCAAAAGCAATCCAAAACAAACCTCAAAAGTCCTGTATCTCATTCATCAACAAGTATGGGAAACTTAGGTATACAGACCTAAAAACGTACACAGCTAGCTTGTGTTCTACATCCAGATCAACGGCTGTCTTTTTAAACTCTTACCCTCTCCTAATCTGGTTGGATTCAAATAATAGAAAGGAAGGCTGGAAGAATTTCAAACGACACAGCAAGGTGATTTACTTGAAAAATTCCAGTGGAGATTTCTCTACCCACTTTCACTGCTCTGAATACTACCTAAGCAATGCTAAACGAGCCACTCCTTTGGCACACAAACCACTATGTTTTTCATCAACTGTAATTGGAGCAACTAACTTACTTCCATCTGCAAAACTCACCAAACATCACTACAGCACTGCAATTAAAAGAGTAAGAGCCAAGTTTTTCCAAGATTTGCATTCTTCAACTATGTTTGTATAACTTGGCTTCTCCATTAAGCTATATTTTGAAGTATGCTGCAATCAGGCTGCACAAAACAGACTTCCGCACTTCTCCTCCTCCATGTGACAATTTTTTTTCCAACTTTGTAGGGAAAAATGATGGTACAAGACAGCTAATCGTTTTTGAAAATGGATAAGAATTCAACATTTCTATAGTACTTAAATACTTGCAACAAAAATAATTCCAAGCAAATCCACCATCCTGAATTAACAAATAAATAACAAGCTCTTATAGTAACTCAGAGAAGTTCATACATTAAAAGAAGGCAGGTACTTTCAGCCTTCAGTTACCTCAACATTTCTGCCAGATGAATTTCTACTTCAGAAAATACAGAAAATATTCTCTATTTCAGAAAAAAATTCAAAATATTCTGAACTTTACAGAAAGTGCTGCATTACATTTTTTCCTTCGTATTTTTTAAGTCTACTTTTCAATGGAAACTAAAGAGTCAACTGCATCTTATAGTATCAAAAACGGGACTTTTGCATAAACAAATGTTTATAATAGATGCTGTGCAGTATCTATTTCATTTTATCAAAAATGTGAGTTTAAAACACTGATAAACTACTAAACCTACTGATGTTCAATCCAGAATAGAACGTATACAACAAGCTGTAAGTCCAGAGCTACATAATGAAAAAGCACAGCTAAAACAAGATGCAAGACACACTAATTTCAATAGACATCAGCACCTACATATTTGAAATTTGCCTTTTTTCCTTCCATCATAATATTCAACAAACACAACACTCAAAAATTTAGAATTGCAAAGTCTTACTTCCTAGAGACACTCCTAGAAAGACTCAGAACACAAAAACAAACGACTGCATTTTCAAAGCACCTTATAATTACTGTAACTGTGATCAAAGAAAGAAGGTTTTCATACTTCAGTAATAAACCCACAGTCGAATACTTTTCATCCCTGATTGAGATGAAAAGAACCCAAAGATGAAGCAAATCCAAAGACTCAGCAGTATACTCTTTTCTCCAGGCATATATATTCAGACTGCCTACCAGTTGGCAATGTACAGCATTGCTGGCACACTGGGTACTGAAGGAGATAGTAAATGTGGAATTCAGTAAATGCTAAAGGTCACAGTTCTCTTCCATAGTTACAAAAGCAACTTTTATTTTCCCCCTCATACACTTCACAATTCCCTTTATCAGTCAGTGCCAGCGAATATCCATCAAAACTGAATTAGTCCTTGTAAAAAATACGGAACTGAGGTTTCTAAACCTGGTACATCCACCAAACCCCAGGTGGTGACAGGCATCACTGTGATTCAGAAGATCAAGTTCAGGTCTGATCTAGCATCTTGTGGCCATTTTAGATCTGTGCCATAAAACTGACATACATCATTAAAAACATGTAAAAAAGATCACGCCTAGATAAAAACCAAGCTCTACATTCAGATCACCCTCTAACCTTAACTGCCATTTCTGTGGTTGATAGGGTTCTTGCCACTGAACTAGTTAAACTGTCGCTTGACCCAAAGGACGTTAACACAGAAATCTAATACAGCTATACAGATTCTCAAGTTTTTGGGCTGTAGATCCTTCTTCACCTTCAACATGAAGAGAAGGTGTACCCTTACAAGTTTACTGTTTACTGAATGCTGTCAGATGAAGACATCACTTCAAATCAATTTTTTCCTGATTGCCAGAAGCACTACTAAATAACATTGACTTTACATTCAGAAATGCTATTCAGGAATGACTGAAATGAATTATTTAGCATACAGGAGACTCTGGCCCTATGACTCATTGTACAGAATTGTTCATTTATAATATTCAGCATAAACTGAACACTTACAGGATCATTTACTGCCTCAGAAAACAAAGGTGGTTGCTCTGGAAAACAAGACAGTATGAGCTGTACAAGCAACAGGATGAAGTAGGTGCAGAAGGTGACAAAACGAAATGCATCCTACAAAAGAAGGTAATTTTGTAATTAAAAGGCTTGAGGAAGTTCTTCAAAACAACAAACTAACATAAATCAGATCCTTACTGTAAACTCTGCAAACTACATAGCTGTTATACTACCACCCCACCACTGCAAATTAAAGTCAATGTCTGCTTTGGTAAAGGGAAGGTAAAGACAGGAGGGAGAAGATAAAGGATATCACACATGGAATCACCCAGCTTTCTGTTTTCACGCAACCATTGCCATAAATACAAAAACATAAAGCACAAGCTTCTTCTGTAGAGATGTGCTCTTCAAGACACGTTTTGTATGAAAACAATGTGCCCCAATTTGAAGTCAAGGTATTCTGCACGAGAACGAGGCACTTATGCACTGGATAGAAAGGAGCTTTCAAAGCAAAATTGTTCGTATGAATGAAAAATAATAGTAATCAGAGGAGCAGTACTTACAACACAATTTATGATGGAACTGATACATAAAGCATAGACCACAGAAAGGAGAGATGCACACATACAGTTAAGGACAAAACCCACCCCCAACAACTAAAGACAAAAGTTAGCTGGAAGTTCTCAAAATTTAACATGGCTTAAAGGTTTCAGAAAAGAAAAATGATATGCAGTTTTCAGGCAGCTCCACAATTAAGCTGGCACTTGAGGTGGCTTTACCATGAAGCAGACTCACAGAAAACTGTTTCACTTGCACAATTACATTTTGTCTCAGCAGATATGAGACCACATTACAACCAAACTAGGTGTTTCAGGAAATCCACCGCATAATCAACCGGAAGATGTAAACTCCCAGAACAGTTTCATATCAAACATCACACACACTTATTGTATTCAAGGAGACATGACCCCGCTCTGGAACAGCTAGCAGAGTTTTCTTGGCAACTGTTGCTGTAGTATGATCACTATGAATTTCACTAACATTTCAAAACCTGAAAAACAAGGGCTATTAAGTCTTGCTTGTTTTGTTTTCCATAACCCAAGAAATGAAAGCACACTGAATAGATCATTAACTAACTTGATTGGCATAATTAACAAGCAACTGTTTTATTATTGCAGTTTTCAAGATTATTTTCTATTAAATGAGGCTAGCAATCACTTACCATATTTAAGGCAAGTATAATTTTGGATCTAAAAATTACTGTGGCACACAGCAAGGAGATGAGCCAGAAAATCATCATTACACCTGAAGACTGTACTCCTTTCATTCTTTCATATTGTATCAAAAATGTGGCAAGCAACTGTGGACAAAAGATAGAAATATATTCATAAGCTAGGTTTTAATACAACACATTATACACATACATAAGGTACCATATTAGAATGTATTTAGCATTTCACATCCAGTGTCTCCCAGGTATTCTAACGCTCACAGATTTCAAATGTAATTCAAAAATATGTTTAAATAGCAAATTTCCTGGAGCAGCAGAAATAGCAAGCGGGCAACAGAAAAGGAATATGTAATGACAGAAACAAACCTCAACATTCACAAAAGCGCTGTCAAAAGCTGCAAGGCCATTTCTTTATTTTTCTAGTTTTACATTACAATTCAACACACAACTGTCGTGACAGTAAATCCTTTCCAAGTATTTCCAGACCAGATCTTTTCAAAACAAAGATTTATTTCTACAGAACAAGCCTGACAAAAGCTCGATATCAACATTATTAAATGACCACAAACTATTTAAGAGATTTCACATCTGCTAGGATGTTTCAAGGATGTTGGGGCTTTTGCTTTGTTTTGTTTTCGTTGTTATTCTTCTCTCTCAAGAAGTAACATGTAATCAGTACTATTCCAAGCCTATGATAAATGTAAGACAACTGCTAATAAATAAATAGCAGGGTATTTTCCCTGAAATGGACGTTACAGAGATACTGTAGTGAAAGACGACAATACTTAAGCATCTTGGTAGAAAGAGGTTAGATGGGGACACCCATGTGCCTTGTGTGGCACTTAAGACTTTCCACCACACCAAACTTAACATGCACTAAATAATGCTACACACAAGGAAGTTTGTAGTAAAATAACAACATTTTCAACAGCCATTTTTGAAGTTCACTGAAATTTGTATTATCTAGGTTCCATCAGTCCTCCCAACTTGATTCTTCCATCCTATGCCTGAATCAAGTTATTAACTTGGTAGGCTCAAGCCTATCAAAATAAGGCAGGATAACCAGCACTAGCTTGTGTGTTGACACACTGAACAAAACAAGGCAGACACCTCAGATTCAACATTTCACAGCTCAGCCACAAATGAAGTCTGTATGTGAGGACTGTAGCTTAAAGGATTAAAACACTGCGCATACGAGTAAGATGTGTGTTACTGCTTAAGCCTCTGGGTTACCAAAGGCTGTAACAGAAGAACTTACCATTGTTATGCCCAGTATAGTAGGGCTAATGAGAAAAAATGGAGCTTGAAAAATACTTCGACTTCTTTCCCAGAAAGAGTAGAAAAGGTCTGCCCAGCAGACTATCCACAGTATTAAGCCCAAAGCCTGCAATACAAAAGTGTATTTTATACATCAGTTCACACAGATTACGCAGCACAATATTTACATGAACATTACACACAATGGGCTAATACAAGAGCAGTCACAATGAGATCATCTCTTCTGTACAATCCTTCTAAACAACAACTGGCACAGAGGAGTAATTTGGTTTTACCTACTGAATTCCACTAACAACAAAAAGGTTTATTAACTCGCAGTACCATGTAATTCAACGCATCAATAAGCAGAAACCTGTTGAATCCCACACCTTAATTAAACAGACTGCAGAGACAAAAAAGTCTCCAATATACAATGTTATTAACATCCTTAAAATTTTCCACTTATTTTACAAAAAAACAAACATTAAGAGAATATTAAGTGCCTATTTCATAACAGAAGTGGAATAGAGCATCTGCAGAAGTTCTAGAAATCTATGCTGTACACCTTAAAAAGTTGAGAGGATAACAATTTTATCATTTTTGTTATATAAAGGCTTCAAGATTGAGTTTCCTCAAAATAGCCTTCTCCAAATGGTCTTACAAATGCTTTCAATGGTTTTTTGATACGTCAGTTTCAGACAGCCTACTGACAAAATGGCAAGAGAAAAACACGACTTGGAAATCCAACATAAGTAGAAAAAGTAAATTACAGTTGAATTGTGCACACAGGCAGACGATGTTCAACAAAAACATTTGGACGATAGCTGAAAACAGAATCAAGATAAGCTCAGAATCACAGAATGGTTGAGGTTGGCAGGGACCTCTGAAGGTCATTTCATACAACTCACTCTGCTTAACAGGCTTAATAAGTAATGATTTTAAGAAGTCACACACCGTTTTGGCTTTGTTGAGGTTTGACATTTGGATGTATCCCCTGTCATGATGGCGAAGGTATAGGAAGTACACTGGGAAGCAGACCCACAGGTAAACACAAGGGATCCAGATCAAGACTGTGTTCTGAAAGCACTGGGTGAAGTCTGGATTTTCTGTGTGCCATGTCAGATTCCAATCCTGGGGAAAAAAAACAGATTAAGTTAAAGAAAAAGCAATCACAGAACTTCAGTATTCAAAAGAATACCTTATTCTGTCTTATTCTGTAACTTCTTGCATATTTATTTATACTTATATTGGACTGGCTCCATACTGAGATGCCTCTAACTTTATTGCCCCTCTCACAGCTCAGAAGTTTTAAACCTTCATAAGACAACATTTAGAGTCATTTTTGTTGGCAATACACAGCTACCACAACAGACAACACACTGAAATGTAAAAATTGGGATCTTTAACTGCATTTATCAGGATTTTCACATTATCATTGCATAAAAATAAAAAGTCACAATTCTAGCCATCTCCCATGTGCATATAAACAACCAGATTTAATTGTGGAAGTATTATCTGGCACACAGTAAGAGCAAACAGCATGAGATAACACCACTATTTGTAGAACAGCCTCACAGCTCCAAAGTTGCCTGCAGCAAACCCAGTTGAGTATTTCTGGTGATTTGCATGAACAGCATGTAGAAATATGCACAGCAGACTCACCCTTGCAGCATGTTTCCCACTCAACAACAGGAAAATGAACATCACTGTAATCCAATATTTCCCTATTTCTCTCAACGTAATTCTTGAAAACAAGAAAAACCACCCCATGATCAAAGAAAAACTGACATTTACAGTAATGAGAATGTGATCATTTCCATTAACGCTACAAGGGCCATTTATAACAGACTATTTCGTAAACTTAAATTACATGCCAGATTTATTATTGGCTTGCATTAGAGAAATCTCTTCCGGTAAATTTTACCTGCTAATCACTGCCTTTGATGTAAAATTTATTACAAGTATATTTCTGACTATTCAACACAGTGATGCAATACATACTGCTGCTGCAGGTGGAGCACACCTTGCAGGCCCCTCTATAAAAGCCGTGCAGCCAAGAGACGCGGTCGCCTGCCTGAAGGCTACAGTGACATTTTCAGTTGTAAAGCACTTTTTCAGATTGTTGCATAGTTTGAAACTGCATCAAACACCAGTACCACTACTGAGATGTAATGGCAGTAATCTTTCTCATCCCTGAGCGCGTCACCAAAACAAATGCTATTATCTACATTTTAAACAAGAAGAAATAGAGCCAAAACGAGCTGTAACACCTGTCTGCTCTGATCCCCCTGCTCAGGATCACCACACTCATCTCTACCTCCTTCCACCTGCTGCTGGTTAAAGAAAGTTTCAAACAATTATAAATAGAGGAAGATAGAACTAAAAAGAAATAAAATATAACTTGCAAAATTTTCAATTTGAGGCTGACCAGATGTTATTTTACCACAGAGCAGGTTTCCCTGTGAATTTGACCATTTTGTATGAAGGTGATAATTTCTATACTTTTTTCCCCCTGTATAAACATCTTTTGAAAATGTATAAACAAAAATACTTTCCTTCTCTACCTTCCACCCATTGTCCATCAGAATCTAGGACTCCTTTCTTGGTTAGATACAACAGACAACTTACACAGCTGTTACTTTTCCCCTGCAATTCCCCAGCATTCTAAAAATTCCTCTCATTTTGTCTCATTTATTTCAGTTAAAAAATATATTTATTTAAAAAAAAAAAAAAAAAGAACCATCTCCAAACGTAATATAGCCAACTGAAGGAAATTAACAGCGGTAAAACATAAAATGCCAAATGTGTGCGTGCACAGGGCCACAGAAGTCATTCGTGACAAGGCTGCAGCTGGAAAGGGCTGCGGCTGAGTCACATGTTCATTAAGTTTCCCAACGGCAAAACATCACCAGAAATTTCAGCTGAGTCATCCTTACTTTTAGCCACCACACAAACCGTTTTTCAGCCTTCTAAATCCCATCTGCTCAGCTCCAGCATAACAGCCAAGAAAAAGTCTCATGACTCTGCAGGAACAATTTACAACTCACAAAGTAAGACGGATTGACTTATTTACTTTATTTTCCTTTTAAGATCCACACACTGCTTAAGGAAGCAACTATCTCCTTTTCTGGCGTTCCAAAACGCCTGCTGTAAAACGAGACAGGCACCCACTGGAAAGGACAGAGCAGCTACTGCAGATGCCACTGCCCTGTGGCTAGTGAAAGAAATGCTGTGCACAAGACTACTATGCACATTGCGTATTTTTTTTAGAATATCCCCCCGCCAATCTTCAGCTCACTGGACCTTTATATTCCCAATTGAAGTGTTTCTGCATGAAAGACAAGAGGGTGAGATGCGATGGTACTTCAGGATTAAGAACAAAGTTGGGATGACTGTGCAGGCTGGAATAAAGTTACTGCTAGAATTTAACAGCTACAGCAACATCAGTATATATTCCTTCACACTCTTCCAAGATTTGATCCAGAGTTTCTTGATACCAAATGGAGACTCGCTTAGCTTAAATATATTGTGCAAAAGAGATGGCTATACACAGGTGAGGTATGGAACCACTCCGATTTAACATTCATTGCAGGATAACAAAAGGTGAGGAAATCATGCACGAAGAGAACCACATGGCAGTATTTTTCTCTGCTGATTCCCTGGAAGCAGTTCTCCCAGGCTACATCTACACAAGGCAGCAGCACAAACAGGAATAGACCTATACATCAAGTACTTGCTGCTGAGGACCCAATATCCACACCAAACGTTTGTCACACCGGTTCACCAAGATGAGCTGCAGGCTTCCCTGCAGATGGACCGGACTGCCCACCAGCCTCTGGAGCACGTAACTCAGCTAACATCTGACAGACAGGTACTCAGGCCACTCCAGCATGAACCACAGTGCAAGACCAGGGACTGTCTGGAGACTGCATCTGAAACAGGCTCCTGAGCCTTACTCGAGATGTTAAACAGGTGAAGTCAAGAAGGACTTGTATTTGAGGATCCATTTGAGTTCACATGGCAAGGTTCTAGTAGCAGGGAAGCTGCAGGTGTGGCCTCTGTGAGCGAAGCCCAGAAGCTGCCCCATGTCAGATAAGAGCCAGCTCCAAAGAGACACACCGCTGGCCAGCACTGGGCCATGAGCGATGCTGGTTGTGCCCCAGGGAGCACAGACTGAAGAGAAAACTGCTGCACAACAGCAGCTGGGAGAGAGGAGTGATAAGCAGCCCTGCAGCCACCAAGGTCAGAGCAGGAGGTGCTCCAGGCACAGAGCAAAAGCTCCCCACAGCCCAGGAGAGGCCCATGGTGGAGCAGGCTGTCTCTCTGCGGCCCATGGGCACTGCACAGATCAGATCTCCTCGTGCAGCCATGGAGGAACCCATGGTGGAGCAGGAGGGCTGGGGAGCTGCCGCCCATGGGAACCTGTGCTGGAGCAGTTCCTGAAGGGTGGGCCCCGTGGTACAGACCCATGTTGGTGCAGCTCTGGGAGCCCACCTGGGGTCAGCTCAGGAAGGCCGCATCCTGTGGGAGGGACAGACCCCACGTGGAACAGGGGCTGAGTGACCACGGAGGAGCGACACGGAAAGCGTTACAGACTGACTGCAGCCCCCATTCTGCTGCAGTGCTCAGGGGGAGGAGGTGGGATGGAGGAGGAAAAGGTGGTTTTAATTCACTTTTAGTTCTCACTGCCCTTTAGCAATAGGCCATACTCTATACTAATGTCCTTTACGCTGAGACTGTTTTGCTCATGACAGTGATTAATGAGTGATCACCCTGTCCTTATCTCCATCCACACCTTTCAAAGGAAAGGCATACCCTAAACTCTGCACAGAGGATATATCACAGATGTATGGCATTCAGTCCAAACTAGAAGACATGCTGATCTCATCGTGATACCGACGCTTACTAGAACTCAAAAGAGGACAGTCAGTTACGCAGGTCTCGACTAGTCCTGCCACTTCACAGTATTGCCTCTCCTTTGTTTTACATAAGACAAGTTTACAAATTGCTTTTCCTTCCAGCACAAGACAAAATTCTATATACAAAAAAAATCTAAGTAGTAAAATTCAATGAAGCAGATCTTTGTATGTGCAACTGAATAGGACTTAATTAGCAAAACTGATCTCTTTTCCCTGACTCAAGTATTAGAAGCGATTTTAGCAAGTTCTATTAAAGCAATAAGTTGTCCATTTTCATTTCTTAATATTTTTCTCTGATAATCATCTAACACTTCTATTTTGAAGAGAACATCAAACGACAGATCTAAGTATGCATTAAAAACTTAGAAAAACTAGCAGCCTACTGCAAAGCAACAGGAGGAAGAAAAAAAGCTGCTCAGTTCTATCGTTATTACATGGTATAATTTCGAAGCAACTTTACATCAAACCGGATACCCAGCGCAGAAGACTCACAGAGTGATTCTTGTTCCTTTCTTGGTGGATGTTGGGAGAGAAGATGGCCTGCTTTCAGTCTACTCCAGAAAACCTGTATCCCAGTTGTTAAGGTTTGGTAGGTTGTTTTCTTCTTAAAATCCCTTGGCAACTTTAAAGTTTACCAGACTAACAAATGGGTATTTTTTAAATTGTCTGATCTATTTCTCAGTTTTCATTCTAGAAAGTTTTCATTTCCATCTCCAGCACTGCGCGTGAAAAAAATACCAGTCCACAACAGTTTTTGTGCCCAATAGGGTGTTTTCTCCTATAGCTCAAAAAGGTTTCATATCCTATTTGAAGTGAAATCCTCCATCTCCAAGAAGAGCACAAATAATGCTTGATATTCCCTGCAATCCCACAGATCTACTCACAAATAAAATGCTTATTTAACAGCGCATAATCTCAAGGAAAACGAAGAACAAGTTATACTAATTCCTGTCTAAAATTTCAGGAAGAGGCAAGATAAAAGCAGCGGCAGTAGGACTGCAAGACCAAGTTGCAACAAAGAATCAGTAATTCCGCCGCTACAGCCTCCAGTGTTCCCGGTCTGAAGAGTGAAAGTGTCTGACATGGGCCAAGAGCTTGTGCCTGGCAGTCTCTCCTGGCAGCCAGGAAAGGCTGCTAAGTGAGCAGCCACCTGCTCTCACATCAATAATCCTATTTGACCCACAGCACATTTAAAATTCTCACTATCAGAAACGCAGAGACCAAAATTGCTCAGTTTCATGCCTGCTGTGCACAGATGTGCAAGAGGTGCTGCCAGCCCCACCTGTGTGAACTAGCAACCACTGGCAAATGACTTGAACATGACTGTGCACATATGTAAAAAATGAAATTACAAAACCATATTGGAATCTTGATATCAAAGTCAACTCTCCTTCAAATGGAGTTTGATACTGGCATCATTGTGTACTCACCACTTAAATGCCGCCCACAGAAGAGCCGCCTCCTTTGTAATACCAAGATATGGTTTCTTAATCTTATTTTCTGAAGCAGCAATAAGCATTATTTGTTTAATAAAACGCTTACATTTAGTACAATGAAAGCAATTAACTCTGGCACCAACTGCTATTTCTATTGAAAATTTTTGTTGTAACAATATCACCGCTTTCTTATCCAAATAGGAAGTCTTGCAATCTGCCAGCTCTAGATATTATACCAAGAAAATCTCCAGTACAGCACCTATACAATCCATAAGCTGACTCAACTGTTCTCCCCCAGTCTGCCAAAAAAACACCTGCTTTAAGCCTACACTATTTAGAACAGCAAATTTCCTGCCTGCCTCTCCCCAGACTGAAGATTTTCCTGACCTGGCTAAGCACACAGCCTCAGAAGAGCCAGCATTAGGGGACAACAGGTGGTGGAGGAAAGGACCTCTCCTTTCTAAGCTGCTTAAAAAAGGAAGCCTGGACTTGTTATGAAGGTATCTGATATCACCATTCTCCATCAAAACCAATAGTAAAAATGGTGACATCTGTCTACACTAAAAATTAAGGAAAACAACTCTGAAGTGATCCAGATTTTGCAGTAGGTTAGCAGGTCTGTTTTCAGTCATGAATTTGAAAGAGCTCTTCCAAGTCATTCAGCTTGTCAAGTAACTTTCATTGAATTCAGAAGTTTTGAAGAAGGACTGAAATAATGTTCTCAAAGCACTGTAAATGCATCGTCTTTACTCCGTCATTTACAGTTCTCTCAGATAATGAAGCATGGACCAAAGCTGATCATTTCTTTATGACAGCACATTTAGACCAAAGCCTACAGCAAGCACGAATACACATCACCTTCACCAGCACAACATTCACTGCATAGTGCTAACTGTTCAGACTGAATCACAGGAGGTGAAGGAGGTGACAGGTTGATAAAAAAAACAAGCAACAACAAAAAAAAATTTACTCCAGGACTCCCACAAAGAGCAGCAGATACACCCAACACCTGTCAGCGACACGGCAACTGCAGCTCTCAGGTGTGCTCAGCCAGGTTCACAGCAACTGGAAGCAGACAAATCACAATAGCCCGAACAGCAGCAAACAAACACCAAATTGGATATGTGACACTACAAGCAACCATCACAAACATCCTCCTGTTTACATGTTTATAAATTCTTCAAAAATACTGCGTACATTACATCACAGTTATTTAGGGCAAAGTACTCCTAGCATTACAGGATCCAGTGGCTCTAGAACCAACTCCAGATCTGTAATCGATGGGGCCAGGGGAGGATTCTGTGTTTCTGGCTATAGGGAAATATCTTTAGTTTCTCATAACATTATCTATTATAAATGTTTTTTAGCAAAAATAAAACAGTAATGACTTGCACAATGCGGACTTGACTTACTAACATAGTCAAGAAAAAGTTTCTACCTTCCAGTCTTGGTGTCTGCACCTCCTTGTCCAAATCTCAGACACTGGCATTTCCTACTGTTAACAACGAGCTGAGATCCGTTGTAATAGACAGCACTGCATCAGCTGAAACTGTGTAGAATGGCAAAAAACAGCATGTTTTGCCTTTATTTCCCTTTAGCTTAAAAGCACCAGCTAGTACCAACAGCTTGCCAGACATGGGAGAACCTGCAGCTGTGGAATTTACAAGCCAAAAAGCCTCTGGAATACAGCATTATTTTAGTGTGCCAGATAAACATACAACAGATTTCACCAGCAGCTGCAAACTGAAAATACTCCTGTAGACGTAATGTTTCTGTACCCTGTTCTGTACCATGAGACAGTATTTAGCCATGACAATAACATATTGTTTACCACTGACGTTTTCAGAATTGAAAGGACAGCATTTATTCTTCTGTAAAGTTTTGAAATGAAATCTATTTTAAAGGATACAGGGGGAAAAAAGACTAAAAGGCTTCTTTGTTGTTGTTTAATAATGCAGCAGTCTATAGATCAAACTCAATTCACTGTGAGAAGTTTGACCACACCTTGCTTATATATCTTACAAGGAGACAAAGGTAACAGCTTAAGTGAGGACAGGCTGCATTTGAAGCTACCACAGATGCAAACAGTGAGAAAAAAGTAATGCAAGGAATTCTGACTCTATTAAAAGTAAGCAAAAGGTCAGTTCCCTGCAGCAGGCTTTTTAGAGCTGTGACCCAGAATGACTTCGATGCAGCCCCAGTTAACCTGCCCTCATCTGAGTATAGCTCAGTGTTTCAATGTAAACTGCACCGTAACTGCAGGGAACAGTGCAGCTTCCTCTGGTGTTTAACTTTTCTGAGCAACCTTGAAGCATTTATGTTGAACTGACAGCTGCAAAAGGACAGTTCACCTGTTAATAAGATCTCCATCTAAAACACAGTATCAGGCTTCATTTTCCTGTATTTTCCCTAAGCTAATCAATCCTGAATCAACAGAGACAATTTTAGTTTCTGTGAAAAAGACCACCAACAAAACTCATTTTTACCGGTTTACATGTCACAGAGGGGACAAGTAGCATCTGGCTTCCATCACTGGATGAAACCACAACCAAGTAATGAGAGTGAGACAATTAGCTGCTAATTATAATAAAGGCACCATCTTGTGTAAAGGTTTTAACCTTCTGCTCCTCCTGTTGCAAATCCTGTCCACACGTGACCTTTCTAGGTCAGCAAGTGCAAGTAGTTTCACAATCCCATACCCGTGTAAATTCTTAACACTAAGGTTTTCACAAAAGCACCCATAAATTTGATTCCTTTACAACTAAAAGGAAAAAATTAAGCTCCCAGCTTTTTACCAAGCCCACAACAGCACCAGTCTCACAGCACCTGAAGCCACCTTCCTGGCTGTGCCACAAACACTCTGAAGAAGTGCTATCAAACTACAATGAAATCCAGACAACGATCACTGCAAGATATAGCCTGTGCCTTCAAACACAGAAACTGCTGGTGTGAACATAATCAGCATGAAAGCCAAGCTCCAGTTAAACACCAATCTGTCTTCTTGCTTTCTGTAACTGAAGACTACACATCTCCGCAAGAACATTACTTTTTTTCCCCTATTTTCTTCCAAAATGTGCTTTCACTGATCTCCTCTGTGAATAATTTTAAGATTTGTGAGTGTAATACGCATCTGTTATGCTGCTGTACTTAGCTGTTCTGTGTATTAAACTTCTTTATCCTTCTATGTCTTTTGTTTACCACCAAGATACCACTGACTCAGGTAAGCCTCTGGAAGAAGGGAATAAACACACAAATTAAAAGCAAATGAAACCTATCAGGTCTGTACCTCACACAGCATTCACACCCTGAGCTCTCTCTGTCTGCCCAAACTGCATTTACAGGAAAGCTCAACTCCAGGGACCTCCCATCTGGCAGTCCCATCAGTCACTGCTCATGGCACACTGTCACTGCACTTGTTATTATGAGCTAGCACTGCTTATAAAAAAATATATATTACTGATACATTAAAAAAAAAAAAACAATCCTCTTACCTGACTCAAGTCATTTTATAAGTCATTTTATGCTAAAGTATATGCACTAAAGACGGTTATAATGAGAAAAGCTCCAGGGTTCAAGAGATGTGCTAATTTACTGCTTAGCTAGAACACCACTGCATGAGTCACAGAACCTCAGAACGTGGCATTATTCTCCACGTAAAACTCCGGTTTTCCTTCAGAACTCTCTTTTGGGAAAACTATCTGCAAGTATAAGCAAGAACCTCAAACTTTCAGATTCTGCTTGACATGCAAACATCTCATGAGTAACTGAGTCTCCACATAAAACCTGGCAGAGCAGCTGGAGAGGGACTGTAAGGAACTGCTTAGCTTCAACAGATCTCCTACTTCTTTTTCAAAGAAGTCCTACTCTATGTTTGCCTTGACAACTCACCTGTGTCACAAAAATGTCTGCCTTCTTCCTGTAGGAGCTTCAGACATGGCAAGACTTTCAGCACGATACTGCACAGCTCCCAAGCTGTGAAAAACTGAAGCTAACTGCATTCAAATTTGAATTCAGAGGAAAACTCACAGACTGTTTCAGAATGTAACTGCGCTGAGACCACTGTGTGAGTGTGCAGGCATCCACACAGGTAGGCCAGCAGGCACAAATATACAGCAAGTTCCAGACCCACCTTATCTATTGTCCTGGTTATCTAGAAATGAAAGCATTCCTCATCCCACTTGGTTGGGTTATTTTATTTTTGTGTATTGGCATTGAAACAAGACAGGTTGCACTCATACACTTGTGATACTCAAGACAAAGCCATCTCAGCACTCCAGGTCACAAACTGCTTTTTCAATTTAAACAGGCCCTTAAAGTCACTGAACTGAAATGCAAGAGCTGCAAAATGTTATCCCTAACCCACAAGTGGTTTTTGTTGGGTTTGTTTGTTTTGGTTTTTTTTTAAAACTCTTACTACTATCAACATCTTACACAGCTGCAACTTTATGTTATGGATGCAGTTCTCAGTGAGATGACTCAACAGTGACATACAGAGAGCAAAGATGAAAAAGTGCCCTTCCAAAAAGGGAGTGTGGTTCAAAGAATGGCACAAAACAGTTAAGTCTTGCATGCAAATCTGATTGCAGTGAAAGTTAATGTGCTGGGCACCAGAAATAGGTTAAACAGTGAGAGGAAAAAAGGGCTGAAGAAGATAGCAAACTGGGCTGCTGACCTTTCAGAGTGAGTATTAAATAAAAACAATCTGTTTAAATCTCAAACAAGAACTTTAAAGAATAACATTCCTTGGGCCTGCAAACAAGAAAAATCCTGGCCAGCAAGGTATAAGAAGATTAGCATGCAGTTTCTAAGGGTGCATTAGGTCCTTCCAACCCACAAAGCTTCCCTAAAACTGAGTTGTTCCAATCTCAATACCATGCTTGAAAGAGAACTCATCTCTCCGCTGACACTAGCTGGGATTGCCAGCACAAGGAAGCCCGCTGCCCTGCCAGCACCAACGCAAGCAGCTGATGTGATCGTAGTTCCCCACAGGAATGCAAACACACGTGGCAGCCGTGCCCTGAGCGCAACTCGGCCCTGGGAAGCAGAAGCGTGCACTCCACAACACAGGACTACAGCACATAAGTGATATTTGGAAGCCGAATAAAGCATAGCATACACATTTTCTGGAAATTCATCACAACTCCAGCTGCAAATAACTGTACCAAGAACGGAAATTCCATAGAACATAGTGAGAGCATCCAAAACTACCACCACCAGCATTTCCACTGTTGCCACCACTGGGAGCAACACAACAAAGCAGATATATAGGACAAGCTTAGCAAAGGATAATATTTCTCCAGACATCTTGCATCAGCTGGAATTTGCAATGGCTCTTCTGCAGGATTAGAAGCAGCCAGAAATCAAACAGGCACACCCAGGGAAACTTCTGCTCACGAAATGAAAGGCAATCACCCTGCTTTGGGGAAGAATGACAAATCACAAAACCATCTATATTCTTGGGAACCTGAGCAGCTAGTGGAAAAAAAACACATAGTGATTACAACGTACCAAACCCAAAGTAAACGGCTCTATTACACACAAGAATTTTGTTTATACAGAAAGAGAATCTACCATCAGAAATCCCAAGCAAACGTGCTGCTTCAGACATCACAAACGTGGGATTCTTGCTGCTACCTGATGCTTCAGCTCCCCAGCCCCACGGCACCTAGCTGTTCTTCACTTACTTCTCAAGTTTTTCCATAAACAGACATTTGAAACATGAATCATCTAAAACTCTTCAAATCAAAAGGTCTAGTTCCAGGAAAAATAAAAAAGAAATGAAAACCCACAACAGTCGATGGCAGCTCACAGCTCAGCCACTTTTGAGAAAATTAACTAATTAGAGGTATTAACATAAGCAATGTAAAAGTGGGGTGGCAGAGTCGCTTTGATCAGGTGGAAAAGCCAAACACCTCCAAGTGTTAATGACCGTGACAGCATTTGCTGAGCAATATTTTAACGGCTTTTGAGATAAGCAGTACAATAGTATCTGCTGAGACATCTCATCCCTTTGTGAGCCAGGAAGGCAGCTCATTTACCTCAAAGCCACTCGGCAAACACCCGACGGGTCAGTGGAAGCTCTTGCAGCCGTCTGAGGACACCCACGTGCCGTTCCCCCACCCCACACCAGCCCCGGTCACAGCCGGAGCGCAGCACCTCCCGCCCCGAACACAGAAGGTTCCCCACCGCCCTTCAGGGCCCCGCACCCGGCTCCTCCTCGGCTGAGAGCGTTCCCCATCCCTCTCCCGAGCCCGGCGGGGCTGCAGCTGGAAGCCAGCTCCCA